>VXBI01007337.1:0-18826 GCA_013397375.1 Toxostoma redivivum
TTGTAGGGAGAAACGGGTTTTGGGGCAATGCAGAGTCAGAAGTTGGAGGGGTGGCTATGCGTGAAAAACTTTGTAAAGGGAGAGGACTGTCAATTTCCATGGGGACAGTGGTTACGGGGGCAGGGAGGGGGTGAGGGGAAGAAAGGGAGTGAGGGGAAGAGGTATCTGTGGAAGCACTTGGGGACAAACAGGAGGACCCAGGATGAGCTGGGGAAGGGATTTGGGAGCTGGGTAAGGAGACAGGAGAGGTAATTTGCATAGAAGAAACAGGGTGTGTTAGTTTTCGCAGAGCTCATATAATATCTTGAAACAGCGGCAGGAAAGACAGTGAAGTCAGAATTAGTCTTAAATTGATAAAGTTTAATACCTACATTATCCCAAAAAGAATCTAATAGGATACTTTGTTTATTAAAGTTAGAAAAGTGGGTGGAAATCCATTTTATAAAACGTTTGAGATTTTTCTTCAAACGAGTGCCATGTGTAAAGGAAAACTCATTAGAAGTGAGAAGTTGTTTAATTAGGTTATATGGGAAAAGAATACTTTGGAGAGGGGGTTTCCCATAATAGTATAAAACTAATGAGCAGAAAAAGAGAAAACAAAAGAAAATTAAAAAAAACCTGAAAACAACAGACCCTGAGCAGAAAGAGGTTTGTGAGACTTGCATAAATCAGCTGTCCCTGATCGTTTGGCTGCTCGTTAGTCTGCTGGTCTCTCCAGTCTTGAGTCAGAGTTTTCTCAAGGTTTTTGGGGGTGCTCGGTGATGTTAACCCTTTCAGAATAAAGGATTAATGCTGAGTTGTCATGGCACCAGAGACGGATTCAATCGTTACCAATGCCGTTCTCAGGATGTGGGCAGAGTCCACAACCACGTCAGGCGTCACTTGTCACTGTGATTTGGGGGTGCCAGGGGTCCCCAGGCTGTCTTTGCAATCCTCAGTGACACGGACTTAGCCAGCCGTGCCCAGACTGTTCGTCAACCCGCCAAGGGCCGCTCTCGGAATCTGTTTTGGTTTTTTCCCTGAGATGTGTAAAAGTTCTTGTCTGGCAGTTCGTGTGCCCAAGGTGGAATAAATCTGAGGTCTTTAGTTTTCTCGGTTTCAAGGTTGTTTATTATTTTCTCATCTGTAATATTTTCTCTCAGCCCAGNTTCAAAGCCAGCCTATGGATGCTAGAAGAAAATGGACCACTAATATTGCAGAAAGATAACAGAGGGGTCTACATTCCATTTCTAAATCGTCACCTAGCCAGCAGTTTCTTATCTCTATGAAATTATACTCCAATGGGGCCTTTCTAAGGATTCCGGGAGATTTTCTGTTTTGGGAGCACTTTCTGCTCCCTCCACACAGCACAACAATGAACAATACCAAACAGCAAAACCTCTCGCCGCTCCAAAGAGATGACAGATTTAGAAGAGTTCTTTCCGTGGGCTGCCTGGCTCACTCAGGCTGGTATCAGTCCCTCCGGCGCTGGGAAATGCCACAGCCCAGGCCAAGCCTGGGGGGCCACAGGTGTGAGCTCCCAGTGCTCTTCTGAGTTTTCAGTGCAGAGCATGTTCAAACAGTTCCAAGAAAAAGGAAAAAAACCACAGTCCATGGAGCTTCTCTGCCTCAGCTAGCCAGAAAAACCAACCAAAACCAAAGGAGAGCTCTCTGCTGCTGTCCACTGCAGACAACACAGTCTGTAAGCAGTAATGTGGGGGAGCCAGTGCAGTCTCTGATAACAAACTCTGCACTTCTTCTTTCCCCCGCTTCACTCCTGGAACCAGTTGTAAAGCTGCAGAATTCAATATTCAACACCAACCAAACAGATTATTTGGGGATACAGGCATCATACAGTCACCCCAAGACAAGCTAGCAGAAGGAGCTGAGAGGAGAAAGGCATACAAATTAAATATGGATTACTTGACATCAACTTTCACTAATGTATTCAGAGGACTCAAGACTTACTCCTAAGGGACTGAGGCTTGGGGAGTTTTGTCTGTTTTGGGAGGTTTAGTGGAGAGGGGTGCTATTTGTGTCTGATTACTGCTTTGTTGGTTTTTTTGAGTTAAGATTCAATAACACAAAGTAGTCAGCTTTGAAGGTCACTTGATAAGGACATGATACTAGAATGTTTTTATTCCTGCTGTTTTTCCTGTACAGTGCACCTAAAATAACAACATCATCATATGCTACTTAGTGGAATTGAATCAATTATATCAGATGCAGTGTTGTACTCAAATACAGGAAAGCAAATAATGAGCATTTGGCTTATTGTTCATCTTTTTCAGGAAACGTGGTCTTGTGGGAAATTGAAACCAAAACGAAATTCTGATGTTATAGCCTGTGGGGAGTGCTTCTGCTCCAAAACTATGATAAATACCATTGTCTTTCATTGTGGAGGTATCCTCCACTAACACAGGCTACTGCTGATGGCAGGCAAGGACAGAATGGGTCACCTGCATGCCATACAACAGATTTCTGAACAATACCACTTTTAGAGAGCCAGAAGTATCACGCCACAGATGATGCTTTAGAAATCATTACTCGGGCAATTTGTTACATCTCATCTCAATCTTTACTTTTGCAATTATGTAATAATAAATATATGCAAATCTGTCACTGAATTCTACAGCAGCTATAGTTTTTTTCACAAAATCCATGGGATCACAATCATAATACTAAAAGATTGATAATCCACATCATTATCTCTTGAGTCTGCAACACCTCCTCAGATCAGAGATCAGCTGGACAGTGCAAATCAATATGTCAGACACCTTGGTCCCTTTGGAGGGCTCAAAATAACATATTTTATTGATGAAGTATGCTGATGGAAACACTCAGGTTACTGAGAGAGGAGAAAGTGCTTTAGGTTTTGGACACTTCCTAGACTCCTGAAACAACTGGGAGCACTTCAGGCTTTTCTCTTCAGTTTTGCTGTTTGCTTGTGGTGCTGGGGGCTTTTTTTATTCCCAGATTAGAAGATTTAAAAACTTGCTGCTGCTCTTTTTAAAGTCAAGCCTCTGAACAAAATCTATGTATGCTATGATCTGAGAGGAGGTCATACTATTTCAATTAAATCAGCTGAGGTTGCACTGCAATGGTTTCTCAAGCACTTTGGGCACAGGAGTGCCCAAAGTGCCCAAACTTACGATCCCTTTATCATATGCGATTCAAGTGCCCCAGTGAGGTGGGCTACAAAAACACGAGTTCATTATAATCCTCTTTGCGAATCATTTTCATCCCTCTCTTGCTTTCCATAATAGAATTTATTGTCTCTAAAACCAACTCTTTAAATGCATAACTTTTTTAACACTCAAATCTACACTTGTATTTCAATCCTATAAGGGAGCCTTCTGAAAATGAAATGGCAGAAAAAAAATGAGTTGAAAAGGTCATCACATCCCTAGAATTCTATTTGCTTCTGAAGTTCTAACAGAAAGTTTTAGACCTGACACGACAAACCATGTTGGTTTTGCTCCAGGAAATTTTGCATTCACCACTGCTGCCTGTGAGCCGATTGTAAGCTAGCACAGATTTTCAAATCAAGTCTCCTCTTTCAACTATTTCAGAATATGGGGGGGGGAAGAAAAAACACACTACTCAAAAGAGAAATCCTAATCTGCTACTGATAAGTCCATTCCACTTAAATACCAGAAAAATTCCATAGAGAAGGCTGACTCACCATCTTTTTTTTTAAATTGCCATCATTAAAATTATATCTGTATTGCAAGTATTTCTCTTACATGGAAATTTATAGAATCTGCCTTCTCTCAAGCAGAACAATCAGTCCGTTCAGAAAACCTACATAATGTCTAATAGCAATTTGAAAGTGTTTATACCACAGGTTGATACACTTAGGGAGGAATAATTAATTGCTTAAAGCACACAGAGGACATCTTGCTAGGTATCACTTCTATTGGAAGAATCTGGTAGTTACATTGGATCACAAATATTAATTTATGATTGTTTCTTTGTTTTAGTACCATCAAATAAAAAACATAGATGTTTAGGCCACGTATAGCCGTAAATACAAGATGAAAGACAAGTGAAGTATACCTCTATTCAGCATCTAATTAAGCTAGAATTCCCTTCAAGGTATGACGTTTCAAGAAAAACCTAGGCCACATGAAGAGAGTTCAGAGAAGAACAGAGATCAGGAATCTAAAAAACACCAGATATGAAGAAAGACAGACAGAAGACTATTTAGCTTGAAGAGATCAATGGAAATGTACTAGGAGTAGTCTTACTGGATTATACAGGACTGCTGCAAAGAGGAAGGGATTCATTTGTTTGGCCTAGCCACTATGGACAGGACAACAAGAAGTTGTCTTAATCACGGGGAGGGGGGAGGGAAAGAAAAAAAAGTATTTGTAGCAAACAAAATTTTGCATTAGTGAAGATAGTGAAGGACTGTCTCAGTTTGAAAGATAGGTGTCTGCTAAGGAAGGCAGGAGCCTCCCTTGGATTGAATAATGTAAATCCCCTCCCTCTAAATTATCTTAATTTTGAAATTAAGGGGTCTCAGGCAAAGATATGAAGATAGGAATAACAGTTCTTTACTAGTATGTATAACAAGTCTAACAAAACAACAACTATGGAATTAATAATAGAACTAGGGACCCAGTCCTCTCAGCCGCAAGCACTTTCCCCTTTGATGCAGTTACTGTCGCAACCAGCAGGGAGCACTGGCAGGCTCCTGGTGGACAGGGCAGGTGCGATGATCCCCCCGTGGCTGCAGGGGGCATTATAGCATGAGCTTGGGGAGGCACAGTAATAGTGGCTGTGTCCCAGATGGGAAGGGATGCAAAAGAGAGGCTTCGCCTCATGTACCCTGGGGCAGTCAATTCTGGTGCTTCAGCAGGACTCTTGGAAGCAGCAAGCTGAAGTGGCAGGACATCCCAGCAGGGCAGTGTTGGGAAGGATGGATCAGGAAAACCTTATAAATATGAGTGCCTAGCAAAAGACTTTGAGAATATGGCAACTATAAGTGAGATAGAAATTATAGCAGTTTTTGACTGTGTGGCTGAAAGCAACTGAATGCCTGAAGGCCCCTTTGTTTAGACAATGCTAGATGCTGCAAATACCAAAGAAACAAGCAGACGTTCTCTCCAGGCATGGCAGGAAGGGTCCAAGATAAAGTTTAGAGATAAGAAATGCAATAAAACATGGTAATATATTGATTCCTATAGGTTGCATGCAAATGTTAGAGAATTTGTATCTTGTATTAGATTGGTTAGTGGAAAATAGAATATTCAACATAGAAGAAGATTTATTGTATTGTAAACGGGAAAATCACTCTCTTATTATCTTACTCTCTTACACTCTTACTCTCCTACCCTCTTACTCTTTTACTTCTCTCTCTTCCTCTCTCTGTCCTGCTCTGAGCTGCAGCCGCATTTCCCAGCAGGGCCTCATATATACCCACACTCTATGCAATAAACTGCAAACTTCAAGACCAGAATATAGAGAGCGCCTAAGTTTGTCCCGACTTGCAGCAATTCTCACAGGGCAGGAGATGTGGGGTCCAGCAGCAGAAGAAGAAGCAGTTTCTGGCTGGGTTATGGTGGTGGTAGCAGCAACCATCCTACTACGAAGCCAAGAGTGAGTGAGGGCTAGCAACTGTCCCCCACCTTCCTTTCACCTGCTTCTAAACTCAGTGTCTCTGTCCCTCCAAGGACAGTTAGGAAACTCCAAAGGAAACTCCCAAAAATCAAAGACGTTCCCCCTCCCCAACGTCTCAAGTACTTAGCCATCATTGCTTCTTAGCATCTCAATGTGAAAAAATTCCACAGCTAACAAGGAAAGAAAAGGAAAGAAAACCCAATCCCCAACATTATCCACCCCAAATTTTTTCCCATACCAACATGATTACACCAAATTTAAACCTTAAATTTAATTCATTTATGCAGTACCTTAATTATATACATATATGCATGCAGATACGGATACAGGCACAGTGTCATCAGTAATTCACCCTAAAAGCAGGTCTCCTTGGGGTATGCAACGNAAGTTTGTCCCGACTTGCAGCAATTCTCACAGGGCAGGAGATGTGGGGTCCAGCAGCAGAAGAAGAAGCAGTTTCTGGCTGGGTTATGGTGGTGGTAGCAGCAACCATCCTACTACGAAGCCAAGAGTGAGTGAGGGCTAGCAACTGTCCCCCACCTTCCTTTCACCTGCTTCTAAACTCAGTGTCTCTGTCCCTCCAAGGACAGTTAGGAAACTCCAAAGGAAACTCCCAAAAATCAAAGACGTTCCCCCTCCCCAACGTCTCAAGTACTTAGCCATCATTGCTTCTTAGCATCTCAATGTGAAAAAATTCCACAGCTAACAAGGAAAGAAAAGGAAAGAAAACCCAATCCCCAACATTATCCACCCCAAATTTTTTCCCATACCAACATGATTACACCAAATTTAAACCTTAAATTTAATTCATTTATGCAGTACCTTAATTATATACATATATGCATGCAGATACGGATACAGGCACAGTGTCATCAGTAATTCACCCTAAAAGCAGGTCTCCTTGGGGTATGCAACGGGTCTCTCCATCCTTTTGCATCACCCACCAGGTGCAACCTGGTCCCTGAGAAAATACAACTCCTTGGATGGGATTGTCTTTGCAGGCAGGATTCACCCAAACAGTTTTTCCTAGCATACCTCTCATGTGTACCACTGGGACCTTATCTCCATCTGGTATTCTCAAGGCCTCAGATTGGACAGGGCCTGCTCGGTTAGTGGAACCTCAGGTGTTCACTAACCATGTTGCCTTTGGTAGATTAACCTCCCAGTTCTTGAAAGTCCCCCCACCCAGTACCTTCAAGGTGGTTTTAAGCAGGCCATTGCACCATTCAATTTCCCCAACTGGTGGTGCGTGATAAGGAATATGGTACACCCCCTCAATGCCATGTTCTCTAGCTCAGGTGTTGATAAGGCTGTTTTGTAAATGTGTCCCATTGCCTGACTCAGTTCTCTTAGTGTCACTGTTAGCTATATGATTAGCTATGGAACGAAGAGAGTGAAACACAGCGACATGGTCCCCTTTAAAGATAGGAAAAGGATGACTTTATTAAAACACTATATTCCTTATAAATACTAGATCACAGAACCGAGGACAGAATCAAACTCATTGGCCCAAGGAAGACAACACCCCCTGTAAACAAGCTTTCACCAAAACACCATATTTCTCACACATCCCCCCTGACACAAGACTAGATGTTAGACGTTGTTATTAATTCTTTTTGCTTTCTGTTTTCCTTTGAGCAGCCTGAGAAAACTCAAACTGCTCTTTTCCCTGGCTATCCAGTATACTACATCTCAGGGGTACCATGCCTCCAAAGGACTTGCCTCTCAAGGTCTAAGATGGTGTTCCAGGCAGTGGCGTGGGGCACAGGGTAGGTCTCCAACCATCCAGTGGTGGCTTCCACTATGATCAGCATGTAGCGCATACCTTGGTGGGTTTGAGGCAGTGTGATGTAGTCAGTCTGCCAGGCCTCCCCATACTTATATTTGGACTGTCGCCCCCCATACCAGAGGGGCTTCACCCACTTGGCCTGCTTGATGGCAGTCATGGATAACCTGAGAAATACTGTCCATGGTTAAATCCACCCCTTGGTCTCGTGTCCACTTATGGGTGGCATCTCTACCCTGATGACCTGAGGCATCATGGGCCCATCTAGCTAGGAACAACTCTCCCTTGTGTTCCCAATCTAAGTCTATCTGTGACACCTCTATTTTTGCAGCTTGATCTACCTGCTCGTTGTTTCGGTGTTCCTCATTAGCCCAACTCTTGGGGACATGGGCGTCTACATGACAGACTTTCAGAGGCAGTTTCTCTATCCGTGTGGCAATGTCTTTCCACTCATCAGCATTCCTTATTGGTTTTCCCCGATGCTGCCAGATAGCCTTTTTCGACTTCTCCAGCCGTCCCCACAGAGCATTGGCTACCATCCATGAATCAAAATAGAGGTAGAGCTTTGGCCACTTCTCTCTTTCCGCAATGTCCAAGGCCAGATGAATGGCTTTGATTTCAGGAAGTTAACTTGATCCACCTTCTCCTTCAGTAGCCTCTACAACCTGTTGTGTGGGGCTCCATACGGCTGCTTTCCACTTCTGGTTCATCCCCACAATGCGACAGGAACCATTGTTGAAAAGTAGTGTGTTTCATCTGCTGGCAGTTGGTTGTATGGTGGGGCTTCTTCCACCCAGGTCACGGTCACTTGTTCCTGCTCCTCTTCGTTGGTGAGACCAAAATTTTCATCTTCTGGCCAGTTTGTAATAATTTCCAAAATCCCAGGGTGATTCAGGTTTCCAGTAGGGGCGCACTGCGTGATGAGAGCAATCCACTTGCTCCATGTGGCATTGGTGGCATGGTGGGTAGAGGGAACCTTCACTTTGAATATCCATCCCAACACTGGTAGTCGGGTGGCCAAGAAGAGTTGTGCTTCAGTGCTGATTACCTGAGGTGGCTTGGACTTCTTCATAGGCAGCCAAGATTTCCTTCTCTGTTGGAGTGTAGTTGGCTTCAGACCCTCCATAACTTCAGCTCCAGAATCCCAGTGGTCAGCCTTGAGTCTCACCAGGCACCTTCTGCCAAAGGCTCCAGGACAAGCCATTGTTCCCAGCTGCAGCGTAAAGCACATTCTTCACTTCTGTTCCTGCCCTGATTGGGCCAAGGACTACTGCATGAGTGATCTCCTACTTGATCTGGGCAAAGGCTTGTTTCTGTTCAGGGCTCCAGTGGAAAATGTTCTTCTTGCAGGTGACCAGGTAGAGAGGGCTCACAATCTGGCTGTACTCAGGAATGTGCATTTTCCAAAAACCTATGGCGCCTAGGAAAGCTTGTGCTTCCTTCTTGCTGGTCTGTGGAGACATCGTGATGATTTTATTGATAATCTCAGTGGCAATCTGATACCGTACATCTTGCCACTTTACCCCCATGAACTGGATCTCTCAGGCAGGTGCCTTGCCTTTGGTCTTCTTTATAGTGAATCCGGCTTCCAGCAGAATCTGGATGACCTACTCTCCTTTCTCAAATACTTCCATTGCAGTGTTCCATTGCCGTCACACAATGATGTCATTGATGTACTGCAGATGTTCTGGAGCTTCATCCTTTTCTAGTGCAGCCAGGATCTGTCCATGGCAGATGGTAGGGCAGTCAGTTCCAGGTGTACTGCATGCCCCTCCAGGTGAAAGCAATCTGAGACCTGCATTCTGCTACCAGAGGAATGGAGAAAAACCTGTTAGCAATGTCAAAAGTGGCATACCACTTTGCTGCCTTGGACTCCAGCTCATACTGGAGATCCAGCATGCCTGGCACGGCAGAGCTCAATGGTGGAATCACTTCATTCAAGCTGCAATAGTCCACAGTCAATCTCCATTCTTCATCAGAGCTGTTCACAGGCCAAATGGGATTGCTGAAGTGTGAGTGGGTTTTGCTGACCCCCCCTTGGCTTTCTAGCTCACAGATCATCTTGCGGATGGGGATCACAGCATCTTGATTCGTCCAGTACTGCTGGCGGTGCACCTCAAGTTGGCAATTGGCACTTGTTCCTCTTCCACCTTCAGGATTCCTACTGTGTATGGGTTTTCTCATAGTCCAGGCAAGATGTTCAATTGCTTAATGTCCTCTGCCTCTACAGCAGCTATTCCAAAAGCCCACCTGAGTCCCTTTGGGTCTTTGTAATAGCTGTTCCAGAGAAAGGCTATGCCCAGAATACAAGAGCTTCTGGGCCAGTCACAATTGGATGTTTCTGCCAGTATTTCCCAGTCAGGCTCACCTCAGCTTTCAATTACTGTGATCCCCTCATCACCCCAGAAATGGAAACAGCTTCTGCCCCCATGTGTCCTGATGGCATTAGGATACACTGTGCAACAGTATCAACTAATGTCTCATACTTTTGTGGTTCTGATGTACCAGGCCATCGGACCCACACTGTCCAAAAGACCCAGTTTTCCCATGCCTCTCCCTGGCTAGAGGCAGGGCCTCTCTAGCCCAGGTTATAATTTCCTTCCTGCACATATATACTAGAGGCTCCTCCAAGGGAATCCGACAGATCGTCATTCCTTCTGAAATACCCAGCAGCTTGGTCATGGGAGGTTGAGGCTACCTTCACTTCAGTGGAACTTCTTTGGTTAGTGTTTCCCTCCCTGAGTTCAAACACCCGTGCTGCCAGGACAGAAGCAGGTTTCCCATCCCACCTTCCCATATCTTCCCCATGGTCACACAGAAAAAAACACAAGTCAGCTCATGGAGTGTACTGCTCTCTGTCTAGCTGGGGGATGCTGGACTCTGAGGGCTGTGACTTGCACTGGTGCCATATGGGAAGTGTTCCTCCTCACCTCCTCCCTCATCTCCCTGTGGTGGCTCTTAATTACAGCAGAGACATGAGCCTGCTTCAGGCCATTGATCATATTCTTGTAATTTCTAAGCTTGTTGGCAACAGAACCCACTGTCTCTTGGTTGTTATCAGCATTAATCATTGCAATAAAGGTGGTATATAGAGATGGCCTTAGATTTGCCAAATTCCACAACATCTGCTCTGTGCACCTGATCTTGTCAGGGTGATAGTCATGTTGTCCATCCCTGCNCTGATCTTGTCAGGGTGATAGTCATGTTGTCCATCCCTGCCAAAGAGTACCTCCAATATTGCCACTTCTCTCAGCTGTTGGATCCTCTCCTCAAGGGTCTTCCAGCGCATTCTATAGTGGGGCTCCTGCATTCTCTCTGTGTGAACAAACCTCTCTCTTACACTCCTTAAAAGCCACTCCCAGAGGGAAAGGGGCCCTGGCTCCCTTATGAATACCTGATCCACACCTGAGTCCTGGATCAAGGGTCCCAAATTCCTTGCCTCAGTACCATCCATTTGCATGCCTGTACCCATCAGGTCCCAGACCTGGAGTAACCAGGTTGTAAAAGCCTCATGCTCCCCTTGTACAATGTCTTTTTGCAGATTATAGAGACTTTCATACCACAGGGCCTTGTTGATGATCTCAGCCTCTGCCTCTCATGTGGGTAGTGAGAGCCCTCCTTTCTTACCCTTATTAAGTAGGTGCTCTGATTTCATCTTAGACTTCTTTGTTTCCACAGGGGCAACTGCTGCTGGATGTGATTGCCCTTGTGGTTCAGCTGGAACCTGGACGGTTGCAATGTCTGTGAGTTCCACTGCTGCAGCATCAGACTCTCCCTCTTTGAGGCAGGGGGAGGATTTCTCACCAGTGGGGAAAATGTATTCCTACAGCATCTGGACGATCTTCTTCAACAGAACCCGCACCCAATCCAAGTGGTTCATTTCTGAGGTGGCTGTGGGGCAGGGTCAGGCTCTGGGGCAGCATCCCTAGTCTCTGGGGTAGGTGTCTGTGTGGTTATCCAAGTTGACTTCACCCTATCTCTGAATGCTAAATAGACTATGACTATCAGCAACACTTGGGTAGTATCTAGAGAAAATTCAAACCATTCAAAAGCTGGTGGGATAGGCGCAAAGAACTGGTTGAAGGACTGGGAGAAAATTTTCCCCGCTGTCATTTCCTCACAGTAGGTACCATTATGGAAGTAACCCCAAAAACGTACAGTTAGTTTGTGATAGCTCTGAATCCATGTACCCGCCTTCCAGAGGAAGTTAAATATCCACAAATTCCTTACCTTATCAACTCACAAAACAGACTGGATAGCAGCCACAGTAGTCTTAGTTACAGGACCGATGTTTAGATAAGGGCCTGCAAATGGCAGAAATGTAGCTATGACCACATGCCACCTGAACCAGGGCAAGCTAGACCAAATGGTTCCACCTAACAAGGTTTCAATAGCCAGCACACAAAAAATTAGGTTGCTCAAGAACAGTTATTCCTTTTTCACCCTTTTCTCTCAATGCCCTCAAGCCTTACATTGGGCACCAAAATCTGTCTCAGTTTGAAAAGACAGGTGTCTTCTAGGGAAGACAGGAGCCTCCCTTGGATTAGAGAATGCAAACCCCCTCCCTGAAAATTATTTTAATTTTGAAATTAAGGGGCTCTCAGGCAAAGATATGGGAATAGAAATAACAGTCCTTTACTAGGAAAATTAAAATTAAAAATACAGTAATAAAGAAAAAACCAGCACACTGACCGAGTCAGAATCCAACCTGAAACTGTTGGTCAGGATGTTGGTAGCAGTCCTATTAAATGGTGGCTACAGTCCTCCTGGAGTGATAGATCTGGTTCTGTTGAAGCAATGCTCCTGTAGAAGGGTGTCATTTTCCTCTGAAAGTCCAGTGGTGATGAAGATGGGGCTGGTCTTCCTTTGGGAAGTCAGTGGAAAAAGGCCACTCTCATGTTCCAAATCTCAGATTTTATCTAGGTAGGAAATGCTTGGCTCCACTCCCTGGGTGGAGCGTCTCACAATGGTATGATGTAATTTTATCAGTCATGCAGTGAGACTCAATGGCCTATTAACAGAAGATATCTTCATGGACAAAGGATGGGTTGTGGAAGAGATAAGAAACACTGCTCCACCTAGTATTAACAGATGATGATAGAATACATACTTCTGATTACATCTTCCATTGCAACCTAAGACAGTAGTTCAAGTGTTCATTTACTCACTGAAAGCTGTAGCAAGGAGAACGACTAGGTTTGAGGACTAGAAAAACCATGCCTAGTTTTAGCTTAAATAAAGTCTATTGTATTTTTAAAAATTATAGGAAGTACCTGAATTTGGGAGGGGAAAAAAGTAATACAAAAAATGAAGTAATAATTTTGAAAGTACAATCCATTATGAGATTTTTTTGAGGCTAGTAAAGCCCTGAGAATATTCTTGCTGAACCAAATGTACGCATACTGTGGCTGAGAAGCAATACATCAGACTTTTCAACTTATGCAGTATACTGTATTTTATTTTTCTTTCAAAAAATCTGAAAAGCTATGTAAATTCTAGAAAGACATATACAGCATCTGGCACCTGACATTTACATGCACCTACTAGTTGTACTTAGGGACAGGAAGTTAAGAAAGAGATTTCAAAAGCAACAAAGCAAGAACACAGCAATATTTGTATACCCTATCCTTCTTTGGGTTCATTTGTCAAATAAATCACTACATCAACCAGATAATCTGATTCCCCTCTCGAAGTGTTTAAGAGTTTTTTCATCCTTTACACATTATTTAGCAGCTGTAGTATTTATTCATGGAAGGAGGAGGTGGCAGAGAAGCAGGAGTTAAGGAAAAAGTTTATCAGTGGATAGCCCAGTCGCACTTAAAAATATGGGGGCAGATGGTGCAAATACTTTGGTAATAAATGATAATTATTTGAAGCGGTGCACACAGCAAGAAGTCTCTAGGGGTCTTGTGTCCTCGTTTAGGGCAAATTTGGGAGAAAACCTCTGAATGGGCTCCAGGAAACAGATTCAAGCAGTCCCTCCCCAAACTGGTTCGGGGAAATATTTCCTCAGCAAGAAGTGGAAAAAAACCTGTTTATTTAACAGGCATAGCACTTCCCAGCATAAAAATGAACAATACTAAACAGCAAAACCTCCCACTGCTCCGAAGAGATGACAAATTCAGAGGAGTCCCTTCCACAGGTTGCAGCCTGGCTCACTCAGTCTGTTCTCAGTCCCTCCAGTTCTGGGAAATGCTGTGGCCCAGGCCAGGCCTGGTGGGCCATGGGTGCGAGCTCCCGGTGCTCCTCTGAGGTTTCAGTCCAGAGCAAGTTCTAACAACTCCAAGGAAAAAGGGAAAAAAAAAAAAAAAACCACAGTCCAGAGCTTCTCTGCCTCAGCTAGCCAGAAACTAAGAGCAAAGGAGAGCTCTCTCCTGCTGCAGACAACACAGTGTGTGTGAAGAATGCGGCAGAGCAAATGCAGTCTCTGATAACAAACTATGCACCTCTTCTCTCCCCCTTCACTCCTGGAACCAGTCTTAAAGCTGCAGAACTCAATATTCAACACCAAGAGAACAGACGATTGGGGATTCAAGCATCATAAAGTCACAGCAAGACATCTTGATAAAACAAGCTCTTGCACCACTGCACTGATTAACTTCTTACTTCAATTATGTTATATATCTTCCAGTGAGAACTAAAAAACAACAGGATTCCTACAGGCTCCAGTAGGATGAAGGGTACAAAGTTTCAGGTAACTATGCACAACAAACCTGGCACATGAATCAGTATTACAGCTGGACTGCTACTTATGCTTATTTTATGTTAAATCTTGCTACATTTCAAGTACAGTTTTGTTTAATGTTTCAAGATACATGTGTCCACTTGATTAAATAGTCTCTATGACTGTGAAATCTTATGGGACTCTGGGAAGTCAAGGAATTATCCAGGGTAGGAAAGCCTGAAGATTTGATCCAAAAATATTTTTCCTCCATTTTTGAGAAAAATTGTGGAATGAGTAACAATTCTAGTCCAATACTATTATCATCATATGAAACTTCATCTACTTTTGGGAAGGAGAGCATCAAATAACATATTTTTAAAGAGTACTAATTTACACCTCAGTCTCACCTCTTTAAAGGATCAGAATGAAGCATAAGTGAATAGCTTAGTTCTACTGCTAGAGCAAATCTAGAAGCAACACAACTGGAATCCTACACAGGATGGCAAAACAACAACTATATCTCAGCTAGCCCTCCAGCGCATTAGCACAAACCTACCCTCTGTCATGGCTTGTGCCAATACAGGAAAGCATGGACATGCATCTCATTTCCTTCTGCAGGGAAGGTGGTGTCTACACCTGGCACACAGGTGGAGAATAGGGCTGATATTGCAAAAGCTACCTCCCCAGGAGCTGGTAGCAGAGGTGACAATGTTTCTGTCACCTACCAGAGACTCGTTTGGTGATTGTATTCAGATTGGGTTAGAACGTGGGTTTGACTATTTCTCTTGCATGAAAAGGGAAGAAGAGACAGGGCACTCACTTCCCCTCTCATAAGGAATTTCCCTGAAGGCCCATAAACAAATATATATATACACATTTCAATAAACCATGTTTCCTCTGCTGACTAAGTTTTCTCTCTATTTCCATTCCAACCTAGTTGAATGGGTTGTCAGTCACTGTTTGGTTAACTCTGACTTATCCTAATATGTAAATTAGACTCCTCCCTGCCTTACTTTAATTCCCTAGTATCAGTGGTGGAGAGACAAGGACATCCAAGTTTGGATCAGAAACCAATTTTATTGAGTATACAAGGCATTTATATAGAATTTTACTCGCATGGCACTTATATAGGGTTCTAATTTTGGTAACAATTTCCCATTGGTTACACATTCTTCATGACATCACGTCACCTGGTAACCTTATCACAAAGTTTCACAACATGTTTCTCCGTCACTTCTTGCCCAAGGGAACATTTATCTGTGTCCATCTCTCCCACAGCTTTTGCTCGATCAGGCCGAAGATATCAGGCCCCTTTATCAGTTCCATTGTACTCTCTGTTTTATTCTCTATGCCCTAGAGTGGTATTTTTCCTGTATTTAAATAATTTTACTACTTATTACTCGGACAATGAATCCAGACTGGGATGTTTGCCTATGCTAATAAATAAATAACAATGAAATGAAGGTTTCTAGTGCTAGCACAGTGATATGAAATAAGAAGTATGATAAGAGTTCTAAGGTTTACTAATGATGTACTTAGGAAACATGTGGACAAACTGTAAAACATCTTTGAATCTTGACCAAAATCAAAATATGCAAAAATGCAATAAAAAATTAATATGCAACACGCAATACTCAATTATTTTATTGGGTATTACAGGGTATTACACCAGTAGTAGAGTTTTTGAGAAACTGAAGCTACACAGAGTCTGGGAAAAGGAACTGCTGCTGCTTACAGACTGCATTGCTGCGTGGTGATAGAAATCTGGTGGGCTCACCCACCCATCCTAGAAATATGTAGCTGTGTTGTTAGGGTATATTAACCTTTCGGTTGCAGCGGAGAAAAGAGACACAGCCACATGGTCATCCTCAGGATACAAGGAGACAAGTTTATTCAGAAACTCACTGTTTAAGTAGCATGACTTGCAGCTCCAAGAGCAGAATAAAAATGATTGGTGCGGGGAGAAGACACCCCATTCCCAGGGTCTGGTAACAGCAAGACAGGTGTCCTATCTTTGTTATTAATTCCTTTATGTTTTTGATCAATTTATCTTCCTGGGAAAGATTTTCCCTGGCCTTCAGCTGGACCAGCTTTTCAGCCTGGGAATGGTTCTGAGAACAGAGCTGAGAAGCTCTGGCCTGGAATATTTTCCAGGCTGCGCTCTAAGTGAGTGTCCACAGATATCGAAGTAATATTAAGAGCTTTCAATTTTCTATCCAAATATGTACTTTTCTGGCCTAGCTTGGCCTGCCCTCCATCCCACGTTAGTGGCTTCCAGCCCCTGCAGGAGAGAGCTACACTTTTTTCATGTTCAAACAGGTGTCAACATGAGAGGTGTAGAATAGATATGTAATTAACCCAAGTATGTGTGGTACGAGTCAGCCCGATATCTAGACCTCAGTGTGAAACCCACTGTCATGATCCATTTACAGCTGAAGTGTCAGTCTGTGTGTCTCCATGTGAACTTCAGCCAAGGGAGTTTGTGGGGATGTCTGTGTGTGTATCACTCGAAAGATGCTCTCAGTTTAGGATAGTTGACTTGAAGAATGGATGGAAGAGGCAGGAAGTCCAGCGCAATTATTCCAGGTTTTCATCATTACTATGATGATCATACTTCTCTCTATCCCCCCTCAGATTGATTTAGAATAGCAGCCTACGGACTTCTGAGTAGCAGCAAAGAGCTATGAAGGTTCAGCTATGTTTTGACCTAGTCCCACTACTACTACAAACATTTCTGTGCAAGTGAAAAACAGGATGGATGGCAGAGAACAAACACTGTCTGTCATCATTATCATACAACAATACAATACAAACATACAATGTTAAATTTGCCACACTAATACCAGGACAGATTGTATAAATTACCTGCCTAGTAAATTTGCTCCCTCGAGTTTACAGTTTAGTATAAACTCTAGCTTGATTAATCATGTAGCAGTTCCTAATCCTGCTCTTTTCACTCAGAGGATAAGCATTAGATACTAATTTTGAAGGCTCTTTTTTTACAAGCTTCTAGAGGTCCAAGTCCATCTTTCATTCACTTTATTAGTTCATTTCTAAAATCCAAACATCTGGCCAATTGAAGCAGGTTACAGAAGCCCTTGAACCATTTGAATAATCACAGTATGCTCCTGACTTAGTTTATTTCCACTTCTATCAAGTGCATTACATCAACAGTGTCCATTATCAAGTGAAAATATTTAGTGCCATCCCGAGATATCAAAGATTCAATTCTCTGCACTCTCATCATACTTATTTTATAACATTCATAAGAGTTAGTTCAGTATCTTATAATTCTCAGCTGCCTTTGGATATTTGGTATTTCATTTTAAATTCTCAGCTTTGAGACTTTAGCTGGGAGTTTGGTAACTTCATGAGAAATCATACTCCTAAATTTCACTTTATATTGTGAATTAAAGTGAGTTTAAAGAAAAACTGAGACTATAAATCTTAACAGTTTTAGAAAAATAGAAGCCAAGTAATTAACAAACATTTACTACTACTTAAAAATAAAAGAAAAAGAAAAAATATAGCCTTACAGCCCCCTTGATTTAAAGTCAGTCTTATGATATGATTTTAGGGGGCTCAAACTCTCAACACTAAGAATTGCCCTTTCAATGAATTCACATTCCATGAATTTGGATTCATATTTAAATGTACAATAGAAATTCAAGCCTGAACAGCTAAGTGAAGAGATCCACACTGTAAAGAGATAAGCTATGAATGAATAACTTAATTGGACACTTGCAAAATTAACTTGTTGAAAGTAATTACTCTATACATGATCCAACTAGAAATGTTTTATATTATCCACAAGTTGAAAGAGTATTTATGCTACTCCTTGGCCTTTAAAAGATAAATTTATAATATGCTGATTATTTACTAAGCAGCTACTGTGCATTTACAAACCTTTCAAGCATTCAGGTAAAAGAGACAACAAATTCATTTTTGTTCAGTTCCAAAGAGTTTAGCAGATACACTGACTATATTTTTTGTGAAAATTCTCTTTCTTTCTTCTCCTTGTAAGAATAAAATCATCCTGGCTGGAGATATATGTTTGTTTTCTGTGTGTGACAATAAAAATGGATTTAAAATTAAACAGATGGAGACTGGGAAAGACCAAGTAAACATAATCACAAGTAAGACACACAAGCAAATGTCCATATTTCAAAAGACTGTAAGAAAAAAACAAAACAAAACAAAACACAAATCCAGACATGCTCTGAGAAAGAAGAGTCCAAGAGGTAGTAAAAATCTCTCCCTCTCAGGACCTAAAATAAACAGCAAGCTTTGCATAACCCATACAGAAGCAAACAAAATGCTGCCTAGACAATTCCCATCTAGTATCATGAGACAGGAGATCCTAATTGGAAAAATAAAATGTGTTGATACACTGATATATTTCTTTCAGTCATGCATAAAACAGCCGCATATCTATTCAGAATAAGGTGTCATTGAATTTCCACCTCAGTAACACAGGAAGCCATAATCCAAAGTGTGCCTTTGAGGCCAGAGGTACATCATGTAACCTTCATAGTTGCTACTGCAGGCCTGGCCCAGCAGAAGGATTCTTCTTTATATGCAGTAAAAACATAAGAATTGTCTTGTGACTAGGCGGAGTTTCCCTTCTCCTACAGATACTACCCTGATGAAAAAGGCTTCCTGTGCCATCACTGTATTGCCTTAATCTACAGAGTAGCATAAAACAACAAAAGAGATCAAAAGCATTGTTAGAACAGCAACGTATTCTTATGCCATTGTCTCGGTTTAAGAGA
>VXBI01007338.1:0-34960 GCA_013397375.1 Toxostoma redivivum
TTTATGAGGAGCTGTGCCAGAGACAGGAAATTTTAACATTTGGGTATTTTTTCATTATAGCTATATTCAATTTAAACCTCTCTTTTTTATTTTCTCAGTGGAATAATGTAGAAAAATTAGGTAAAATATCGGAGTGTCTTGTTAATACTATAAGCCACAGATAGCTTAATCACTAAATGATTTTTTGGCTAAGAATGAAGTATTTTTATTGTAGGGTTGCTTTCATATTTCTTTTACGTATTAATGGATGAATCATCATATTATAGATTAAGCTGTGCATTTGAAATCTGGGACTCAGTAGAACTGGATCAGGCATGTGCTTGGAGCTGCCAGCCAAACAGGCCACCTGCAGGATATAATGATGAACATGTAGCAATAGGTAGAGGATACTTTGTTTCGATACTTTTTTTTCACCTGTCACTCAATAAAATTCTAAAACATCCAGAGTGATGGAGGACTCCCTTTCCTTGCCATATGGTAGCTAAGCTGTACAGTCCCTTCCAGAGGCCCAGCGAACATGCCGGGGGAGCAGCATTGCTTACCTGATCTGGGGGTTTCCAATGGTCAGTTGAGAGAGACTCCTGGGTAATGTACGCTAGATAATGTGCTCACATTCACGAGAACACCAGGAGAGAGATGTGCAGTCCTTCCTGCGTCTCTTGTCCTGAAGATGTTGGGGCGATCAGCAGGAATCACCATTTTGCTCCCACTGTCCTCACACTATGTCACCTGTGGTGTTTTCATAGTGGCATCCGGCCCTTCCTTCCTGCTTCCCATTACCCCCCTTTTCACCCCAGACCCACCCCAGGGAGCCTTTGGGCCAGCCTCATCCGCCACGGGTGTATGCTCCTGCAGAGCCCTGTTCCCACTCCTCTGCCTCCCTGGCCTCTTCCACCCCTGGGCCAGGCTTCTGTATCTGGGTACTGGACACACACAGCATGTCACAACACACAACATGCTTGTCAGTGACCAGCTGGGTAGAGGAGCCCCTGCTACCCACAGCTCTCTGCCCCGGCACTTTCTCTGACAAGCTGTGGCTCCATTTCAACTCTGTCTGCTGGGACACCTATTACAAGGGGCTGCTCATGGACTGGACGCTCCTTGAGTGATGCCCACAAGCCTGATTTCCATGACTCCCCCCTCCTCCTACCCCTAAGTCTGCCTCAGCCTTCTAAACACAATTTCTCTTAATCTAATGGCTTCTTGTACTTAATGTAAGCAGGAGTACACAATTCTGATTGCCTTTATTCTAAAGTTAATAGAAATAAGTTGAAGTACTTCTAGATTTTGCCATTTAAAACTTGAAGCCACTGAAAAAAGTAGAGATGCTTTCTGTGCAGCTTTTAAGTTAATTTGCAAGTCTCCTTCCTCTTCACTCAGTTTCAGCA
This sequence comes from Toxostoma redivivum, assembly GCA_013397375.1. Taxonomy (NCBI): domain Eukaryota; kingdom Metazoa; phylum Chordata; class Aves; order Passeriformes; family Mimidae; genus Toxostoma; species Toxostoma redivivum. The sequence continues at coordinate 1,389 of VXBI01007338.1, forward strand.
TATCTGTTGATTGTCCTTGGCTGTTATCTTTACAGCTTCATCACTCATCTATAGTTCTGTAAAAGAACCCGGTAAACCCAAGGCAAATTCACTGTACTTTGTGTTTTACCTCTTCTGGAAAGGCTGAGGCCCTTATGACCTTCTTCTGTCACCTAGACTTTGACTCCCATCCTGATTCTGGTTAACAGCAGGACAAATGTGATTTATTAACTGCTAGTAACATCTGCTAGCAAAGGTCACAGTTAAAGTTAAGTGTGATGCTTCTCTCCCTCCCTTGAATACACACTTTTCTGTCTAGGTCTGGTAATTTCCAGGAGCACCTAAGCCACTGCCAAGGAGAAAAGTCTCACTGTTGCTGGTTCTGACATTGATTTTTTAGTAGGATTTTGATCTGCATCTACAGTGATCTACAGAAGCTGGATCCTTGACATGAAGTGTGTTCAAGCAACATTTCTAAGCATAGTGGGCAGTGAAGTCCAGATACTAATGAGTTGTGGTTGTTTCAACTCTATGTAACATATGGTACAATATCACAAAACATGTTATTTTTGAGTGTTTCAGACACTTAAAACTTAGGCTTATTCTTGTAAACACTTTTCTTTCTTCCCTTCAGAAAGCCGCATGTCCAAGTACTAATTTCTCTCTCAGTTTGTTGAAGCTTTACCAATATACAAGTTTGGTACTTTTCAGTCAGCTATTGAAATAAAAAAGGAACACATGTGATGAAATTTCAAGTTCTGAAGAGTAGTGTGTGTTGGGGTGGGGAGAAGGGGAAGAAAGAAAATTATTTAAAAATAAAATAAATTTTAAAATGGAGCCCTCATCTAATATTCCAGCATTTGGATATGAGACTAAAAAAATAATTGGATTCTTTCATGTTATGAGCTGCACAGAGGAATACTGGAACTTTTCAGTAAATTTGCCAAGGCTTGCTACTTCCTTGAGGTCCCTTGTCTTCCTGAGAATGTGATACCTTTGCTAGTAAAAATCTAGCAGCTGGGAAAACACTTTTTCTTCCTTGTTTTCCTTCTACAAATTCTGTGGAAGATCTACAAGGCAATCTCTGAGAATGTACCTCTTTGGTTTTGGATTGAACAGGCCCAGCCTTAGATCATAAGATGCCTGTTGTTAATATCTTGGTGCTTAGGGAGCAGTGTTTGCTTTGTATCATTCTGATATAAACTGGAAGCCTTGAACTGAAAAAGAATTTAAAAGTCTTAGTGCAAATTCAGTGACCTGAAAGTTAGTGATTCCAAATACCCACTTTGCAGACATTCAGGCTCAGAAGTGTTTATTTTTACTACCTGGTCACATTTTATCTAGTTGTAAGAATTGATCTTATTGTTACATTTTTACAGTATATATAGGAAGTAAACCTGCTAGAGAACCATAATGAATTTTCATTTGGGTAGTGTGTTTTAAGTGTGACCCTACTATTAACTGCTGACTGGAAAAAACACATCTTTTGCTCTTACCTGTCAGTGTAAAAAAGCCTTCATCCATTATGTGTATCTCAATACATAGACAAGAGAACCTTAGCTGAAACTTAGCAAATTGACAAGTACACAAATGGCTTTTTTTATTCAAATCTCAATTACATTTTATGTGGCTCCTGATTTCCTTTCTTTTTTCTCAGTAATTTCTCTTAAAAATGTTGTAATTTGCTGCTAAAACCCATAAATGCATACAATTACCTTTTGTGTTTAGATATGGTGAATAGATAAAGGCAGACCAAAGGAAAGTACCAAAAATTAGAAAAAAAGAAAATAAAGGTAGTTTCACTCCATTTTTTGCCCTTGTTACTCCCAACTTTGACTTGATACATTCTTAAGCACTCCTCATTCTCCTTCCTTTTGATCGGTGTATGAATACATGAAAGGAAAAGTGACTTCCCAACCTTTTAAAAATGAAAACTTTACCCATAAAGATTTTTGGGTTTTCACTTTTTTTTTTAAATTAAATTTATGTATGACTTAATAGAAAACAAATGAGAAGAATCCATATCAAGTTGGAAGCCAACTTGATGGGATGAAATTTGGGACCTCCCTCTGCTGATTCCGGAGAACAAACGGGACTTGTGTGTATCTGTATCATTTTATTTCAGAGCATTTCCTTCCAAATTCTGGGTTTTTTTAAACTGAAATTTAGGTGTAGGCTAGATTCCTCAGGCAGTGGACTGCGAGGAAGAATTTCCTCCTGCCACAGGAGCCAGTGGTCCTGACAAAGCATGGTGGAACCTCTGGAAGCCGTGTGCCAGGAGCAGCCCAACTGCCCAACTGCCGCAAACTGCCCAACCGCCCAACGGCTGCTGCGCTGCGCCCCTCGCCCTGCAGACCCACTGATCCTGCAGCACTGCCTGGGCTCGCTCCCACTCCTGCTTGGGTCCTGGCCAAGTTCCTGCCCTCAGCAGAAAGGTCTCAGCATGGACCGTAGGAAGGTACTTGTAGTCTTTTAAATGAAGAGGAGAGCTTCTCTCTACACAGTGAGCATTTAACGTGATTGTAAGCACTGCAAAATTTTAAGATCACAGTCTTGTAATTGCTCAGATGAGAAGGGTTTTTCACCTGTTCTTTCACCTAGAATAAAACTGACAGAGAGAAGGAAGAGGAGTTTTTAGCGCAAAATACTCCTCCAACTCCTGAGTCACCTTCCACTGTAGCTGTAGCAGACTGCGGTAACCATCAGTCCACTGCCACTGTCTCTGGGAGTCTGTCACCAAATCAAGAAGAGATACAAAGCATCACCAGTGAAACAGATGGCACAGCAGAGGCACAGAATACTGCAGGGCACATGCAAGATCTCCAGTCTGAAGGAAATCTTTCTTCAAAAAGTTTTGATGCCAGTGTCAGCTCCAGTAGTGGTAATCAGTCAGAGCCAGAGCATGCTGAAAATGGTAAAGGAAAGGATAAAAAGAGCTGTCTTCAACCTAAGCAACTCTCATTTTACCATTGCAGATGTATTTTCATTCTCTTATAGTTTTGCTGCTGGGAAGCTAATTTTTGTAGGAAATTGTAGCCTATTGTCTAATTCAAATGTGTGGAAATGGCGTAACTATCTCATTAATAAAATACAACTGCCAGGAAGTTTCTTAGCCTTTTGTTAGGAATTGTGATGGTTTCAGTGAGGAAAACAGTATATAAGAATGATGTTTATATTGGACCTGACAAGAAAGGCCCAGAACAAGCTGTAATACATTGTGTAAGGAATATTTATTGTAGCAAGATGAAAGCACTTTGAGTGTCCTGCTTACAAGTAGAAGATGCTGTTTCTTGCATAAACTTGATTCCCTATTTAATCTGGGGGAGAAAGTGCCCTTCAGTGCATGTTTGGGCAACCATTGCCCTTGTGAAGTTAATGTTCTGAAAAATGGAAATCAAGCTGATATCAAACATTGACCTCTTAGCTGGGTTTCACATTCTGATATGATTTTTGAGATTCATCCTGATACCACCAGAGAGAAGAGGATAATAAACACTTGTACACATGATATCAGTGTACTGCTGCCTGCTTTTTAACTCTTGGTAAGGCTGGATCCAAAAGTTTTTTTGTGAAAGTGACTGCTTCTTTTGCAGTTCATCAAAAATACAGCTGCTTTCACTGTGCTGTAGTGCCTAAAAACTTTTTAACACTGAGGAAGAAAACGTGTGTCTGACTATAATCCTGAGATGTTTTTTTCTCTCCTGAGAGAATTGGTTTTTTCATGCAACAGATTTCAGTTAACAATTAACTGAATTTCCTTAAAATGCCCTTAAGGTGTGTTACAATTATCATTCACCTGGAAGTGTTGTTTTAAAAGAATGCAACAAAACGTGCTTTCTTCAACAAAGGTGTGAGGTTGGAAGAGGTCAATAGGCAGCCCTCAATAAATATATCTTATTGCTTTGTTAATCACAGATGTACATACTTTGACAAAAACACATGGAAATGCAGGCGCTACTTTTGTTGTTGTTTTTGCTATTATTTCGCTTTCTGTCTACTTTTTGGGATCTTTTTCCTCCTTTATAGTGTTTAGAGGCCAAAAAAACCTTCAAAATGCTCAGGGAAGAGACAGCTCCTCCAAAAAGCAGAAAACAAGCCTCAAAACCTCAGTGAACATCAAAAAGAAGAATAAAAGTAGTAAGTACAGCAGCTCAGTGTGAAATAAAATGTGTGAAAGTACCATGTCATTTGTTTGGAATGAATGTTAAAAGAGGTGAACAGGAGCTAGGACATAATAATCAGTCTTGCAAAGTCTTTTAAAGAATATAACTAGAAAGATGTGGACAATTTTGGCACCTACATGAACACATTACAGTGCCTCTTTGCCTTATTTTCTGATGCAGGCAATTTATTTATGGCTGTGATTCTAAAGCAAAAAGTGCACTGCTGTCGTGATCCTGTTGGAGAGTAGAGTGGACTGTGGCTATACGAACCTTGAGCAGCTGGATCCTATTCAAGAATCTCCTTCCAGGAAGTGTGTCCCTGCCCTACCTCCTTATGTTCATGCACACACGCTTCCAGTTAAATACTGGCCAGTTTTCTGGATGGATTGTGGAGCCACAGTCTGCTACTTTTATCAACCTTCTAGGTCTGTAGGATTTTGGTTCCCATAAATCCACAGAACAGATCTGAACCTATGTGCACAACAGCTAACTGGCTGGTGTTTCCAGTGCAAGGTTTCCCTTTCTCAGCTTGCCAGAATTAGAGGGGCCCCATTACAGATCTGTTTTGTGGTCCTGCACCTGGGCACCTGTGGTGCAGAGAGCTGTGTGCCAAGCTGCTACACCAGGATGGATTCTGTCATGTTAGAGTGAGACAGCTCCTGGTAAGCTTTGGGTTGGGTGGGAAAGTTGCTTTGTTTTGTAACAATCTACCTTCCCACAGGAAAATGTGGGCAAAGTGGAGAAAGTGAGTCTGATCTAAAAGAACACGATAATCATTTGCCCAAAGGTTGCAAATGGAGTTTTCAAGTATGTAAGTACCTTCTTTGAAACATGCTTCTTGTGGTCTTGCCATATGCTATTAGAAGGCTTATTGGAATTTTCTGATATTGAGGGGTTTTTTCCTCTAAAATCACTCCATCCTCAGTTTGCTTTATTTTGTCATATATCCTGATAGTTTTTCTTTCTTGCTGTTTTACTCCTTGTTCTCTGTTTCTTGTTCAGCCTCTTAGATGATTAATTTTTAAATCTTCCCCTTCCATTTTGCCTTAGTGAACCTGGACTTGTTTAGTATTTCTTGTAAGAAGTTTCTGTGTGTTTGTGTCAGTCAAGATAGTGATAATAAACAGCAACTGCTGTTTCTCAGCTTTGCTGCCTGCTATCTCAAAGCACATCACTAAGATTTGAGTACCTTCACCTTCAAAATTCAGAAGACTTGGGAAATGCTGCAATGAAATAATTAAGAGAAATTGTTTAACTTGCAGCTGACTTGCAAAATTTGAGTAGCACGGAGCGCATAACTGTTCTCCAAGAAAAAATGCAGGAAATCCGGAAACGTTACCTGCTGTTGAAAGCTGAGTTGGCTGCCATTGACCGGACAAAGAGCTTAAAGAAAAAGAAAGAGCAGGAAAGTAAGTGCTGGGAACTAAAATCTACTTTTAGAGGGCTAAATTGCATGTCATGTTACTAAGGTTTTAACAAGAATTGGGTAATCTTTAGGGAGATTAGTGCTGTTAAGAGTGTGTTTATGCTTGCTTTTTTTTTTTTCTGAAAACACTGGATACAGTTATTTTATGACCTTTAGAAGGTTCAGATCAGATATCCAGTGATGATATAAGGGGAAAAACATTAACAGGGCAGTCAGTCTAGTTTATTCCGTTAAGACACAACTATTTTATACAGGAAACGACATACAGAAAATAAACTTTTCCAAGCGGCAAATGAAGTGTGCTTAATAATAACTTCTAACTTTTTGTCAAGCTATAGATTTCCTGTAGCATTGCCTGTGTATCTACTTAGTGCCTTCCACTTAGAACTGGGGATTTATTTCAAGAGTGAAAGGGAGACAATCAATACAATGTCTCATTTTTCTGAAGCTGCCAGATGTATTGCTGCAGCAAATGCTCTAGTGTGCCTTCTGCTAGGAGTGTTAAAAGGATCATTTTCTCCATGTCTTGTTCTTGCATGCATGCAGAGTTCACCAAATACAGGAAGAAAGATTGAAATCGCAGTAAGATTTTATGGCTGCAGCCGTTGCAAGGGAACTGCAGTTGCTACTTGGTTGCCAGAGGAGATACAGATACAGTGGTGGGACAAGGAAGGATCTGTGCCAAGTCCCAGAGGAAAGAAAGAGAACAGCTGACTTGCTGGTGGGTCAGGAATGAGCTCTGGTGTCCTCTGGCTCAGCTCTTGATCTGCACGGCTAGTCAGCTGGGGCTCCAAGGGGCAACAGTGCCAAAAGTAGGGAAAAGAGGCTCTTTTTTTTTCATCACTAGGTGTTAAATACTGAAGTCAGTATGTATGTCGTCATTGTGGCCAGCACTGGGTTAATCTTTTGCAGTAGCCAGGAGGAAGCATGGCTAGGTTATTCCATATCACCTCACATCACTGCCAGGAGCAGGGGAAAGGGAGAGAGAGTTCTTCTGGTCAAGAAAATGTGGCAGAGGGAGCTGTCCAATACTGTCTATTATCTGGGTTTTTTTCCCAGGTGAATTGTTTCTTTTCTTATACCCTCTGACATTAGTGTTGCTATTACCAGTAGGCTTTGCATCTCATAGCTGTAACAAGTAAGTTGTTCTTACCTTAACCAACGACCTTTACCTTTCTCATGCCTCCACTTCTCCTCTCCAGCACGCTGCAGCTGGGTGGGGAAGCAAGACAGAGCAGTGTGCAGTTTGGTAAAGTCTCAGTGAGGGCACTGAACTGGGGAGTACCTTTCCCAAACCACAACAGCCTTATTTGTCTCCCAGTGTAGGGCTTGAAGGGTTGAGATAATAACAGATCTGCCCAGTGTGAGCTAGAAACTGTTTGATCTGAGTATTTGTTGTATTAGGTACACAGCCACTGGTCACAATGCTGTTTAGCCTGCTCATGTGGATGTGCTACCTAACCCTGTGGTGGGTTGACCCTGACTGGATGCCAGACACCCACCAAAGCCCCTCTATCATCCCCTCTGCAGCTAGACAGTGGAGAGAAAATATAACAAAGAGCTCATGAGCTGAGATGACCAGGAGAGATTACTCATCAAAATACTGTCACAGGCAAAGCCAGCTAGAATTAGGGATATTAACTGAATGTATTACTAACAAAATCAGAGAAGGATAACAAGAAATAAAAGAAAAACACCTTCTCCCCACATTGCCCTCCTTCCCACCTCTACTTTCTCCCCTCCAGTATAGCAGGGAGACAGGGAGTGGACAGTCAGTTCATTGCGTGTTTATGATGCTGCTCAGGGGGAGGAGTCCTAGTCCTGCTCCAATGTAGGGTCCCTTCCACAGGAGACAGTTCTCCATGAACTTCTCCAGTGTGAGTCCATCCCATGGGCAACAGTTCTTCCCAAACTGCTGCAACAGGGATCACTCTTCCACCATGTGCTACAAGGAAAGGCTGTTCCAGCATGGGTCCCCTAAAGAGCCATAAGTCCAACCAGCAAACCTGTTCCAGCATGAGCTCCTCTCTCCATAGGTTCACAGGTCCCTGCCAGGAGGCTGCTTCAGCACAGGCCTCCCATGAATTCACAGGCTCTTCTCAGCATTCACCTGAGAGTGGCTCTCCTCCACAGACTGCAGGTGGAGCTGAACTCCCCCCACCCTCCCCACTAATCTTGGTGTCTGCAGAGTTGCTCCTCTCAAATATTCTTCTGCTGTTCTCTAGCCACAGTTACATCTGTGCAATAACTTTTTTTTCCCCTTCTTTTAAACATGTTGGCACAGAGGCATTATCATAATTTCTGATTGGCTCAGCCTTAGCTAGTGACACACCGGTCCTGTTTCTAGCTGGCATTGGCTCTGCCAGATAGTGAGAAAGGTTCCAGCAGGCTCTCACAGAAGCCACCCCTGTAGCCCCCAGTACAAAATCTGACCAATGGAAACTGGATAAGTTTCCTTATATGCACTGTGTGCCCATCGTGTTTCTCTTTTTCAGAGCATGGAGAGGGATCAGGATTGCTCTGTTGCACTGACTGATATCAGCTCATGACATAATACCAAGGGTCATTTGGGATATGTATTCAGAGTTGCTCTCCCACCCTTAACTAAGGTGCTACCCTTGGGAGTCCATTATTAAAAGTATCCAGACTATGGGGGGAGAAGAGGAGGATGATTTTCCCCAGCCTTTCACCCCCTTTATCCCCTTTAGGACTGTTACAACAGCATTTAAGAATTCTGAATTCCCTTTAGATGTTAAGGAAAGCCTGTTCTTGTTACTAGGTCTGCCAGTGCAGTGCACACCATATTTGGAGCCAAGAAAGATTTCTAGGGAGGTTATTCAGAGATGTGCCCTGAAGTGGGATAGTAATGAGTAGCATGGCAGGTAGGACACAGGCCAGTGTTTGAAGGACCTCTCCAATTGTTTACTAGTTCACCCCTGAACATCTCCAGGAGCCTGCTAAAGTGCTGAAACATGTCAAAGAAAAATGCTGTATAGTAGCTCCAGAGAGGCATGAACACTGCTCAACAGTAGACATCACCTCCAGGGGGAGGAGAAAGAAAGCAGACCAACAGCCACCATGGCCACTCAAACTGCTGCTGAACCAGATGCACAACCCCTGCCGGTAGCAGTCACCCCAATACAGAAAAAGAAACCCAACATGTAATCAGTTCACTTCATGAGGGAGGAAGAGGAAGCAGAGACCTCAAAACAGCAGGAAGAGGCAGGACCAGAGATAATCAGCCTATCCTGATCCCCAGGTGAACTGTGAGATATACAAATAGATTTCAATCACCAGTCAGGAGAGCCCTGGTGACCTGTCTGCTCTAATTCTGGGATGTCATGGCCCATGATATGAAACTGGATGGTAGTGAAGCCAAGCAACTGGGATCTCTATCCTGGAATGTGGGCATTGACAAGAGGATTGGAGAGAGCACAGAAACTCCCAGCCTCTGGAGGCAGCCCATGTCAGCTGTGAAGGAAAGGTATCCTCTCAAGGATGATCTTGCCTGGTCTCTCAGAGGACCCCCCCTGCTGTGGGACTGCTGACTGTTGAAGAACAGATACTGATGGCTACTACAACAGTGCAGTGTCAGCAATATCACACCAGCCAGGACTCTGTGATCCCCATCCTTGAGAGCTGGAGAGCCAGGGAGGGGTCAGCAAGATTTGCTGACCCTATAGTAGTCCTATATGGCCAATGGAGAGTGGAGACTGACAACAGTCAGTGGCCTGAATGAGGTCACGCTACCTCTGACTGCTGCTGTGCTGGACATGCTGGAACTCCAGTACCAGCTGGAGACCAGGGCAGCAAAGTGGTGCCACCAGTGACATTGCTAATGCAGTTTTTTCCATTCCTTTAGCAGCAGAGTGCAGGCCTCAGTTTGTTTTCACCTGGAGGAGCATCTAGTACCCCTGGAACCAGCTGTCCCAGGGATAGAAACACAGCCCCACTATTTGCCATGGGCTGATCCAGACTGCACTAGAAAAGGCCAAGGCTCCAGAAAACTTGCAGTACATCAATGATATTGTATGAGGCAAACAGCAAAGGAAGTTTTTGAGAAAGGGGAGAAGATATCCAGATTCTCCTGAAGGCTGGTTTTGCCATAAAGCAAAGCAAACTCAAAGGATCTGCCCAGGAAATTCAGCTTTTACAAGTAAAAAGGCAAGAAGAATGTCATCAGATTCCAATGGATGGGATCAACAAACAAGCAGCTCTGTCCCCATCAACCAGCAAGAAGCAAGGTTTACCTAGGCACTGCGGGATTCTGGAGGACGCATGTTACAGATTACAGTCAAGTTGTAAGCTCTCTCTATATTATGTGACACAGAAGAATAATTTCAAGTGGGGCCCTGAACAATAACAGGCTTTTGAATGAACTAAACAGGAGATTCCTCATGCAGTAGCCGCCTTTGGGCCTGCCAGGATAGGACCACCATATGTGAAAAATTTGTTCTACACTGCAAATGGGGAGAATGGTCCTTCCAGGAGTCTCTGGCAAAAAGTACCCAGGGAGACCTCAGGATGACCAGTGGGGTTTCAGACTCAGAGATACAAGAGATATAAGGCCTGTTAAACCCCACCTCACTGGCAGCTTATGAAGGGGTTTGAGCTGCTTCAGAAGCGATTGGCACCAAAGCACAGCTCTTCCTGGCACCCCAAATGCCAGTGCTGGGCTGGATGTACAAAGGGAAAGTCCTTGCCACACATCGTGGCACCGATGACACATGGAGTAAGCAAGTTGTGCTGATCACACAGCAAGATCAAACAGAAAATACCAATCACCCAGGGATCTTAGAAATCAAGGAAGACAAACATTTTGGACTATCATCAGAGGAGGAAGACAAAAACGGCAACATGCTGAGAAGGCCCCAGAATACAATCAGCTACCAGAAAAGGAAAGCAACATGCCCTCATCATTGATGGTTCCTGCCACATTGTGGGGATAAATCAAAAATGGGAAGCTGCTATATAGAGTACTATATGGCGAGTTGCAGAAGCTACTGCAGGACAAGGTGGATCAAGTCAATTAGCAGAGCTGAAAGCCATCCAGATGGCTTCAGTATCACTAAACAAGAGAAATGGCCAGCACTCTACCTCTACACTGACCATTGAACAGTAGCAATGCTCTGTAGGGGTGGCTGGGTCAATGGAAAAGGTGGCTGGAAAATGATAAATTAGCAGCACAGAGGTAAATCTGTCTGGGCTGCCAAAGTTTGACAAGACATCAGTGCCTGGATAGAAACACTGGCTGTAAAAGCACGTCATGCAGATGCACACGCACCTGTGAGCTGGGCTACTGAAGAATATCACAGCAATGGACAGGTGGATTGGACTGCCAATATTAAAGTGTCTCAGGTGGATCTGGACTGGCAAAAAAAGGGTGAATTATTTTTGGCTCATCGGGACCATGATGCTTCAGGTCATCAGGGAAGCGATGCAACAATACAGATGGGCTTATAATAGACGGGTGGACTTAACCATGGACACTATTTCCCAGATTATCCTTAACTATGAAACACGCACTGCAATCAAGCAGGCTGAATAAAGCCTCTGTGGGGGGAACAATGGTCAAAATATAAATATGGGGAGGCCTGGCTAGTTAGATTGCAGTCCCACAAACCTGCCAAGGCAAATTCTATGTGCTGACAGTGGTGGAATCAATCACCGGATGGCTGAACATATGCCCTGTGCCTGAACACAATCTTGGGCCTTGAAAAGCAAGTCCTGTGGTGACACAGAACCCTGGAAAGAGCTGAGTCAGACAATGGGATTAATTGCAAAAATAGTCTCACAGACCCCTGGGACAGAGAGCACAATATTGAGTAGGAATCATATTCCTTACTATGCATCAACCTCTGCAAATTTGAACAGTACAGTGGACTGTCAAAAATTGCACACAGTTTGGGAGAACCTAAGTGGGGAGCACTGAACTGGGGAGTAAAATTCCTAAATCACGACAATATTATATCAGTGCTTACTGAATGGAAAAACATTTTAACTGCTTATTTATAATTCCTTATAACCTCTTCCTGTTTTCCTCTTCCTGTACAGGGGCTGCTGCTACATCCAGTTCTTCATCAAATGGAATGCCAGGGGAATGCAGGTGACAGCAGGATTTGCCAAATCACTTTGCACTTAATGGCTGCTGAGGATCACTCTTTTTAATCAGTACTGAAAACAAAATATGAGTACCCATTAAAAGAAGCACACAAAACCAACCAACCACCCACCCAAAGACTGATTAATGTTTACAGGCTTGCATTAGATTTAAAAAAGTTACTCTGGGTTTTGAGAACCCATTAATTGGAAAAAAACTACAGTACTTTGCCATTTTTCTATAAAACACGTATTTTAAATTTTTGATTAAATACATTATAGAAAAGGAAAACAGCTAAAAAATTGTATTAAGTATTGATGTATGAAAATCATATTCAATCTGCTTGAAGTATTTCTTCATAATGGATTAAACAGGTATATTTTTGTGTTTTCTTGTGACTGTTTTCCTGTTAAAGCAACAATTACTTCGTTCATAATACTTATTTTAAGCTTGTAGAAGAAGGCTTCAAGAGTATGTGAGCTTACAAAAGCTTATAGAAAAAAGCCAAGAAATATACATTAGGTTTTGCAGAAAATTGACAGTTATGCAATATATTGTACAAATATAAGCAAGGACCTCTGAAATAAAACGGCATTTTTGAATCCCTGGTTTTGTTTCCAACAGTTTAACTAACCAATCATAGTGTCTTCATGAAAATGACATCAAGCTGCAGAATCCATTGATAAATTCAAAATGATAATACATTCTCTCTTTCAGCAGAAAGCAGAAGTGTGGCCCAGCATTAATGCAGCACCAGTCAAAACAAAGCTGAATTTTGATTCCTGTTCATTATGAGAGTTTGAAAATGTCATAGAGAGCTCCTGAAAGTCTTTGCTGACTCCTTGTATCAACTGCCTCAAGATCATATTCATTGGAATTGAAACTGGAATAAATCTTCCGGTGTTCTCTGCTTGCATTGTGTCTGACTGTAGTTGAATTGACCAAAATATTGTTACACCTGCAAAATGATGTTATTGATGAGACTGCTAAATTACAATTATATGCTTCAGAAGCACTGACTGTGTTAAGAATTACCAGTGACCTGAGACTGACAGGAGTAATTTTAATAATTTCAGTGAGGTTACTCAGAGGATATTTACACCCAAACTAAAATGAGCAAGTATACTGAAATAATAGGCAGAAGGGAACTTTCTCCATACTAAGACAGATAGCAGGTAGTAGAACTAAAGATCACTGCAACCAGTGCTATCCTCAAGAAAAACAGAAAGCAAAATAAACATAATTCTGAATAATACCACCGCTGTGCATAACTGCAGTTATTTTAACCTGACAACTATCTTGCTCTAAACTTAAAGCCTCATTCAGCTTTCTATCTTTTTAAAATAACCTACATGTGGTGGCACCCTGAATAGCATTCTGGAGAAGACCAGTGTCCACAACAAGACAGTGCAGTACAATTAAGTACTTGGATTTCTAGGGGAGGAAGAACAAAAACCACCACTACTTACTGAATGGACAAGCTTATTAGCTGCACTTCCAAAGCAACAGCCTACAGGAATAATGAATGCAAAGCAAACCAGACTCACCTGGAATACTTTGTATTCTCAGCTAACAGTGAAAAATGTCTCATCTTAGAAAGGATTAACAGTGTTTGCATGCACTGCCTGTAGAGAGACTTCTGCAGACCTGAATCAGGAATTAAAATATCTTCCTAAAAGTAAGTCTAAGTACTCCTTCTGGAGCGAGTGGAACAAAACACAGCCAATCAAGCAAGAACTGAGGAAGTATCAAGTTGTTTGGGTTTTTTCAAGGCAAGAAACTTCTGAGAGAACAAGATGTTTGTTCTGTCAGAATCAAAGCTGCTGTTGGACCAAGATCTACTCTTCTCTCAGAAGCATGACTGTTTCCAAAACACTGAGTGAAGCAGAAATCAAATGCATACACTGGAACAAAACCAAAATTTTATTCAACAATACCCCAACACAGCAGTGCTGCCCTGACTAGAAATCTTCGAAGTGTTCTCATTTCTTGTGAAAAGACTCAACTTATTTCTAGGAAAGAAAGCATTCGAGGCAAACACCCACAGATGATCAATCAAATCCAAGTTTAAAAAAATGTATCTTAATACATGTATTAAAAAAAGCTGGAGGAAGAAATGGAGACAAAGGGAAAAAACAAACATGTTCAGGGAGTAAATGGTGTAGATTGTCAGGACACAATCTAAACACTGCAATCACAGATCACTTATTCAGAACATATGACCCAGGAACCACACATTCCCCCTCTCCCTCTCAGTAGGCTTCAGCAAGAGGCTCTCGCTGCTTAGTGAGCTCACACCCAGCTAGCAGAAGGCAGCTTTTCTGTCAGATTAAGCAAGGCAGAAAGATACAGTACAGCAGCTTCCTTGCCCTTGAGCCCCCTTCTTCAACTCTTCTTTCTTGTGGTGATAGGAAAGAAAAGCAAAGCAGGAAGGCAAAGCATAAGCCCATGCTGCACTCTTCTCATCAACAGTGACAGCAGACATCTGTGAGTCCTCTCCAAAGACATTTGGACACACACGCCAGCTACAAGGTATACTGTGGTGTGGGAGTCAGCCCAAGCAGTAGTCCAAACGAGGCAACTATCAGTGAGGAACAGCTGTATCCCAACCCTAGACCATGGGAAGCTTTTGTTTAAGATGTGGTGGCCACTGAAAAAAACGTTATGGGATTGCCCATGTTAATATCTAATTTGATAGTCAAATATCACCACTCCCACACCCAGAATGTTCTCCCTTCCTTGTGTTCCTATTGGTCCCCAGTTGGTGCATTGTTCCACCCCACCTACCCCATTGGACCCTGCCTCCCCTTGTCCCACCTCTGCCCCACTTTCCCCATTGGACCCTACCCCAATTCCACCTCCTCTCCTACCCCATATTTTAACCCTAGACCTCCTTTAATCCCTGTCTTCGACCACCGGCTTCTAAAGACACTGCATCCCCTTGGTTATTGTATTCAGATTTTTGGGCCTCGTCCCACGTTTACTTTCACTGTTATTAAAATGTTTATGTTACTAAGCCATGGTCGTCGTACTGCTCTTCTTTTATTTTGCCATTTACACTCTAAATATCTGAGAACCCTAAAAGGGATTATCAGGGACCACCCTCGACCCTGATACTGTGGAAGCATAAGCTGCACTGGGAGCATGGCATCATAACAAAACAGCAATTTCTTAGGGAAATTTTCCTAAAATAGTAGCTTGCTGTATCTGTCACGCTTTTATATCACAGGAGAACAGATGGAGACAGAAACTCGTTTACTCTAAAATGAGTGCTCCAAACTATGCAAGCAGTCACAGGCAGCTCCCAATTTGAGTACACACAGCATCATCGAGTGGAGAAAGCAGAGTCGCCACTGATACCAGTGAGAAGTTTCAGCACCAGCCTTGAGGATTTTTACTCCCAGAACACAAAATAGGTCTGGTCTGTCTGTTCTCACTTGCCAAATGCCATTACAGGGCCTCTGCTGTTAAGGAAGCATATATGCCAAGCAAAATGGTCCACAACAGTTGAACCTCAAGGCCAGCATAACCGAAGGCTGCTGAGCATCAAACAGATGCACCCAGGCTTTCTGAAGGGCTTTCAGAACTCTACCATATGGTTTCCAGTGACACACCTTTTGAACAAAACATCCAGCTCAGCATCTGCCTGTATGCCAAAGGATAGAAACATCCTGGCTCATGAGTTGTGTATTAACATAGACTTGGGCCAGAAGCAAATTCAACAGATGTAGAAAAAATTAAGACCTATGACAAGTGAAACACAACTGTCATTTCTCTACTCCATCAAGTAGTTATAAAATTATCTAACTTGTGCACTTACATAACAGAACACAGTAACCAACAAAGAAAAAAACCTTTTATTCAGAAGAGGTTCATGTGTCTTTACAAGAAAGTCATGATTTCAACTTACAAAGTCAACATTACCACCAGCACCTTTCCTAAAGAGTTGCGATCTGCAAAATGTCGTGTGTAAGCAAAGCAAACAAATGATCCACACCCAAATACACTTCTATCCCAAAATCTCTATCCAGATTTGCATATGTACATATAAAGTACATATGAATATCAGGTCTTCATACTTCAGGTCCTTCTCCTCCAGGAACCAGCTATAAATAAGTAAGACATTTTTGCATTAGTGCCATAGAGTTGAGCTTTACAAACCCACACATGACAGCTCTTGCTTTGCAACAAACATTTTAGGACATGGAGACTTCATGTTAGACCACAAAAGTGGCTTTTAGACTCTTCCCAGCAGAGGAAGTCAGTTATTGCCAGCACACAAACTAAAAAGGCAGCAGAGAGTAAATCACCATAGCATCTCCTTGTGAAGGAAGCAAAGAACTGAAGAACAGAAAAAGAATACAAATGGAAAAACATGAGGGGAAAAAAAGGATTAATCACTCCTTTTACTAATATCTTCTTCATAATCAGGTGAGCACTTCTAAAAAGAAAAAGCTTCACTGGTTTTGGGATCAAAGTAAGAAAAGTCTAAAGCACTTCCTGATATGGGAAGCTACGTCCCCAAAAGAGACATAAGATCTAATGCAGAAATGTGTTTATGTCTTGCTGAAAATTCACCAGGTTCTTCTTCAAGGGCAACACCAGCTTAACTGGAGGGTACGAATTTCACCCCGTTCAAGGAGTCAGAACATATGCTCTTCTTTCAACATGCAGAACAATAACCAAAGCAGAAAACGGCTTAGAAATTTTGGATGCAGGACGGCACCTGCTCAGACACACAATGCAGAGGTGCAAGACAGCTAAAACAACACAATGGAGGCAATTCCTCATTCATACAAAGTGCTGGAAGTCCAGGCTTTGTGGTCAGCAATGCAAACAACTTACTTGAACCTCCCTGATGTAATGGAACTGTCAGGAAGTTCAGCTTAAAGGAATTTGATTGTAATCCATCACCAATTGATTTACAGGCACAGGAAGTCAACACATGCAGCCTTTGATGACTCACCATAGTTATGTTATTTCCATTTAGCAGAATCTGGTCCAGCTTTGTGATTCTTCTGCCCTCAGGTGTGATCTCACTGAAGGAGATTAGAAACAGTAAGTAAGAACACAGAACTAGGGACAATGGCTCCAGTTTTGACCACAGAACCAAAAGAAATTTCTGCATTAAGGTTCCATTGTTGGAACTAACAAATAAATCAGCCACATGCTGCAAGCATGATTTTGATAAATGGAGCATCTAGGTACAGAAAGCTAGCCAGCATCCAAAAAGGTCTCTCCTAGTCAGTACGTGGTAATGGGCATTTACCCTCTAAAGCTGGGCAATTCCTTGAATATAACATACCAATATATTTACTTTGTTATGACAAAGTAAAAATATTTGAGCTTGCTACCTTGTTGAATCTTTGCCTAGGTCTTAAGAAAGTGTGAAAACGAACTACTGCCACACAACCCATGCAAAATTAAGACTACAAATGGGATCTCCATACAAATATAAGCCGTGCAATAGCTACTCTATGGCATGGCTGTCCTGAACAGATCTTCATATAGTTTTAAGTCCAAGGTTAATCTAATCAGCTGGTAAGTATTCCAAAAATGTTAAAACATTCTGCTAGCAGACCTTACACAGTATTTTGCCTCAGTGAACCAAATATTAAATAGCAACAAGAGGCAGAAAATATACTTACAATTCCGTAACATCTTCCAGCACCATATCTGAAAATTCAGTTTCAAGGAAAATAAGATTTTATTTTCCAGATTTTAAAGCGAGAATATTTTATGATATTTTCATTTTATACCAAAACGTGATTCTACCTGAAAGTTGAAAATATCAGAATATTACAACTGATCCATTTAAAAAGGTTCTATTCAGTGAACTCAAAACTCTCAAGAGCTGTAAATTACTTAGGCCAGAGCATAAAGCAGACAGACTTAAACTTTCATCAAAGGATACTGACAAAGTCATCAAATCCTAGAAGTGTCCCAACAATTTCTTTGTCGCTCTTCATCACGATGTGAATGCGTGAACCGATGCACTTGTCCACAAGTTCTGTACATAGACAGAAAAACATACGTTCTACAAAGCAAGTTTTTCGTGTCTTACAGCGTTTTTTTGCGTTTATTTGCACGAACAGAGACACAGTCCACGCAGCCTTACACATTCTCTCTCCATTCTCCCACACAAACCAGCCCCCTCTCCCGACATCCCACTACCACCGACCTTCCTCGGACGCTCCCACAGCCCACCTCACCCTCCCAGACTCCAGCCCCCCCCCCCTATCCCCTACTCCCACGCTTTTCTCCGGGCCCCACACCGCGACTTCTCCCGGGCCGCGCGCGGGCGCCGCCGCCTGACGCCACGCGCTCCCGCCCTGACGCCTCCCGCCCGGCACCGGCGCGGTTCGGCCCTCAGAGGAGCCCGCGACGGGTCCCGGAACGGCCGCCGCCCCGAGAGGGACCCCGGGCCGGGCCCCGAGCGGGAGAACCCGACAGCCGCCCATCGTTACCGAGCGGCAGGAGCTGGGACGGGTTGGAAACCGCACTCGCCGCCATGTCGGAACCGGCCCTGGCCAATGGCCGCGGCCACCGCCCACACCCGGGAAGGGCCTGGCCGGGCCGGCCCCGCCCCGCTCCGCTCCGCCCCGCCCCGAGCAGAGCCGGCGGTGCTGCCGCCGGTATCGATGTGCTCCCGCGCCGGGACCTGCGCTGTGTAGTGTGCGCTGTAATGGCTCAGCAGTTACAGTATCACTGAAGCAGTCAGGTTGAAAAAGACCTCTGAGATCACCGAGGCTAACCTGTGAACAAATCCCACCATGTCAACCGAAACACAGCACTAAGTGCCACATCCAGTCTTTCCTTAAACCACTCCGGGGGCACTGACTTCACCACCTCCTTGGGCAGCTTTTCTGTAAAGAAATTCCTACTAATGTCCAACCTAAACATCCCTGGCACAGCTTGAGGCTATGTCACTTGCCCCCTAAGAGAAAGAGACCAACCCCTGCCTTCTACAACCTGCTTTCGGGCAGTTGTAGGGAGTGAAAAGAACCCTGAGTTTCCTTCCTTAACACGAAATACCCCCAGCTCCCTCAGCAGCTTCTCAGAGGACTTGAGCTCCAGGCCTTTCTTCAGCTCCATTGCTCTTCTCTGGACTCATTCCAGCACCTCAATATCCATAACTATAAATAGCTATAAATAACTGGGGTCTGTTACCAGATGAATTGTTTGCACCTTGTGAGTTAATACTTTTAATGATTTTTAGGAATGCTTATTCTTCACAACCATTGACTTATGGAAATGTAAAATGCTTATTCTATCTAGGAAGAAGAATTGGAAAGCAACCAGCCCAGTTGCGCCAACTTTTACCAGTTCACTAGGCTGTCAGCTATGACTCTGGGGTCCCTGACCATCAGGGATCACCAAAGAGACCCCCAGGAAAGAAGAACACATGGAGAGAGGGGAGAGGACATAGATTAATGACTTCAGAGAAATTATTCTCATATCTATGTTTCTTCTAGGAAAACCTATCAAGATGTATGTACAGTACAGTATATAAACTAGAGCTTTCTCTGTACTCAGCATGATTATGGAGGAGATATCCCCTCATGCATCCAGCTGAATAAAGAATGCTGGCTTCTTAATGCTACATTAGTGTTAAGGAGTTTTTATTTTTACTGATTTTTGGTAACAGGACCCCAGCTAGACCCAGGACTCAAGGTATGGCCTCACCAGTGCTGAGCACAGGAGTAAAATCACAGCCTGGTGCTGCTGTCCCCACTGTTTTATGTGCAGATTTTTATTCCCCACATTTGTCCATTGACTCACTAGAGGTGGGTGTGTGGAAGATCTTTGAAGCCTTTCAGTAACTTCATCCCACCACCATTCCTAGCTGGCTTTATCCATGCCCAGTAGCCATCGGGGGCAGATGGCCTCCTGGGCATGGGGAGTGCTGCCAGCATCATAGGAAGCCCTCATCCCTGCTCAGAGAAAGACGTGCTCACTGGAACTGTGGACACTGGGGTCACTGGCACTCACTCCTTCTCCACCTGGTCCTGTCCTGCTGGGCACAGGCACCAGCTGGCGTTGCAGGAGTTGTGTCAGTGGGAATGGGCCATGAAGACCCAGGCATCATTCCTGTAGGAGCAGAAAAGCACTCAGTGGACATGGGGAGTATTCTGCTGGCACTGGGGGAGGCAGGAAGGCATTGGCTAGAGCTTTGCAGGAGGCAGTGAGGCCACTAACTGATTCCTTGCCGTGAAACTGTCAGCAAGGTAACACTGAATCCCATTGATCTTCCATATCACAGCTCTTGAGATGGACACTGTTCCTTGAAGGTAACCATTTCAGCATCCCTAACTTCTTTCTCCAGGCACCATGCAAGGATGTGCCAGTTTTGCCCTGACACCAATATTTAATTTTGCAATATTTAATTTTTGAAAATGAACTGGTATTAGCAGTCTAACTTGCTGTCCTTACTTACTGCAATTTTTATTTTCATTTTCCTTCTGGTATTTCCCAAGCAGCATTGAACTCCAGCTGTATCCACTTTTTAACATTACATCAGTCTGCACTACATGCTCTTCTGTGTCTGTTTGCTTTCCCCCAGCTTTAACTTTTAATATTCCTCTGGGAGCCTTCAAATTTTTAGGGCCAGAAGCCTCATTTCATTAAGATCAAAGTGCAGCCTTCTCCTCTTTTTCAGACTCCTCTTGTCCCGGAAGGCTTCCTAGTGCTCCATGGACCTAAGTCCTTGCTTTCTGCATCTCATTTTTGCACTAAGACTCTGGATTTCTATATATTTATGTCTTCAAACATGGAATTGACAGTGTTTCATGCAATGCAAGGTCCTCATCCTCAGCTACCTGTCTGACAGCTAAAACTTGGCCCCTTCCATTGACCTGCATTCATGGAACAAAGATGGACCAAATACCAATTTGTGACCCTGGAGCCTCTCATTTAGATGTTGCACAAAGCCTGCTGCCTTTGTGTCCAGCAGCTGGCTGTCATTTGATTTCCCAAGCACAGGTACCCAAGTCTAGTAGAAGAATTTTCTGGCAGCATCAAGTTGTTCCTTCCTGTTCTTTATGCTCTTTGCTCCTTCAAGGTGCACTGCAATCCCTGCTTTCTTGCCTAGGAAACTCAGACAGCCTGAGGAGAGCATAAGTTTCAGAGGACTGCTACTGCCCTGCAGCTCTCATGAAGGTGTTTGCATTTCTCTCAGCTGCTGCCATTTGGAGAGCTCTCCAGCTGAGAAAACAAATATATCATCTCTGCACAAGCAGCAGATTCTTTTCCCATGGCCATCAGTAGGAAACTGTCCCTCATGAAGTAATCCCAGCTTCTGCAATGCTGACCTTTGGGGGATCTCTGCCTTCTTGAATGCCTGAATGTACCATCTGGGGAAAGCTTGTGTTGACTGAACCTCTCTAGTTTTTCTGGTCAGCTAATTTACCTACTGTTGTCCTGTCCCTTCAGCTACGCACCTTACCTGGTGTGAACAGCCACAGCACTTTCGATGTTTGTGGTTCCCAGTGCCGCTCAGTTACTGTCCTTTACTTCTGCCTGGGTTCGGGGAAGATCTGGCCTTGCAGCCTCTACATTGCCTATACTTATCTGTGCTCTCCGTCTGCCCAGCCACTCTACACAAAACTGCCAGATTGACCTGTTCGCTGTCCTTCTCCACTTTCTAGAATGAAACGGCTGCTTTAGGCTGCTGACATGGAAACACATCATCTCTCATTTGGGTCCCAAATGCAGCGCAATAATCTCACAGCAGAAGTCTTGCAGCCCAGCCACAGGGCAGGCAAAACCACAGCAAGGGCATTATAGTTATAAAACACCCAAGCCAACTTCAATGTATACACTTATTCTGAGGGGAAATGGCAAGGGAATACATGTGGAACTCAAAGTCAGTGCCACATAAAAACTATGGAATCCTGTCTTTACTCAGAGGGCCTGGTAGAGCACAGGAAGTATTATTTATTGGTCTAGAAAGTGTAAAGACGTGCTCAGAGTACACAGCTATTCAGCTTCAGGAATTTGCTGTCATGTTATGTTATCTCAAAGACCTTGTTGCATAAGCCATCTAGCAACAATTTTTGTCTTTGCAAGTTTCTCAATGTTGGCAGAAAAAATTAGCAGATCACACTTTGCATCTACTTGCTGGCCTGCAGTACTAATGTTAGAGACCAAAGATTGGGTGTTTCTTTCACACCTGAAAGCAGTTTTTGGAAATGAAGATGTGAAGGAAAATATTCGCAGTCTATCAGCTAAATCAGCCAAACTGGATGGTCAACATACTGAAAATAAACCTTCCAAATCAATGTTTTTTGGGGGGAACTGGAATTAATGACCAGCTACTTGCTCTGCCTTAAGGCATCCCTGGGATGCAGCACTACCCTCAGACACATTGTCCATGCTGCCTTCTGTCCTTTAGATGGTGTTTCAACCTCTACAGCTACAGCTCAAGGCTAGAGCTAGACACTGTCTAGCTAGAGGTAGGTACAGTTTTGAACCATCGTCAATCACCACAGCCTCAAAGATACTCCGCATTCCCACAGGCACTGGCAAAGTGCTGGGAAGCAAACTGCTGGACCTCCCTTCTCCCTCTTCCCTGGCCTCCATGTGCCTTCACTCTCACTTCCCAGAGGTTTAATCCATTATTCCAGCCATGCAGGCCTGGTGGGCTGAAAGCAAAAACAAGAACAAAACTGCGGGTTATTAGGTTTCACAAAGTGTGTAGGACAATTGCCCTGCTGCCCTGGAATCTTGAGATGAAGTTGAGACAGTCTTGCTCCACAGCCCGACTCAAATATTGCGTTGGAATTATTTCCACAAGCCCAATGAGGAACTGGAGACAGAAGGATTTGCCTTCCTCAGTTTCACTGCCTAGTTTGCAGAATGGGGAAAAAAGAACCTTTCTTGTTCCAAATCCAAATAAAAGGAGCTAGTGTGTCTCCATACATGTGGAGAGGAAATACCCATTCAATTGCACCTGTTTCTTCTGCCCATTTTGTACCACCATCTAGGTATCCACATCTGGTTGATTCAAAGATCATGAAGGGCTCTGAAGGATAGCCACAAAAAGTTTGAAAGCGTGGAGTTGTGAATCTATGTGCAGAGCTGTGTTGGGTCTGCTGTTTCCAGCGCAGTGACTAACAATGACCTAAGTAAGCAAGTTTTGGGGTGCAATGGCTCCAGGTATTTCAGAATTTCATTCTTTCAACTTTATTTTCCATCACTGACCTTTGTTTCAAATCTGCTAAAAGTTTTCCAGTGGGCTGCTGTCTGGGGAATCTTCATGGAGACTTGTGCGCTTGTATTTTAATGACAGGCCATTTGCTTGCTATTGAGTGCTGAAGGCTGTAGTGGCTGGAGGATGTTCTTTGAGCCCTTCCTGCATAAATGCTCATTTCATGGCTGATGCAACTGAAGGACATATGATTTCGTGATCCATATGATCCCTGTTTTTATCTTGCCATATTCCTAGGAGTTCAGTGGAAGTGGATGGTTGTGTGTTCCATGAAATGCCTAGATCTCCTGGAGGGGGAGTAGGGTCTTAAGAGGAGAAGACGCATCCAGTTGGCTTAAAAGCCAGGCTAGCCCCAGTCTCCAGGGGCTTTTGTTATGACTTCAGAGCTACTTTCAGTCTAAGTTTATTGAGAATTTAGGCTGTATCAGTATGCACCACAGGTATGACAAAGATGAAGGGGTTTATCATTATCACATTTTGAATGTGGTAAAAACCCATCAGAGCTTTCCTTATCCAAACATCCAGTGTAGTGTTTGGTCTGCTACTAAATGGAAATGACAGGCAGAAATACAGTACCTGCAGTGATTTCAGATGTTGAAATTCTCACATTACAGCAAGACACCCCAAGACTGTAATTTCTGAATGCCTTCCAATCTTGAACCTGGTTCCTATCACCCATGGACACTGTTTTTCTTTATGCATTAGTAAAGAAGATGAGTTACCAATGCACCTATTAGCACTCCCTGCTCTAAATCAGTCATCCTTCCCCATGTGAGTTTTACCTGTATGACTGCCAGAAGTTCAACATTTCTATTTAATTTTTGTACTTAATTGGATTCTTTTACCATGCGCTAGTGTCAGGATTTATGATGAGAAATTCAGTCCTATGGAGATGAGCTGAAGGTAGGCAGCAATGTTTGTGTCTTGGCATTCATTAAGTGTATGAATTACACTTGAAGACATGTGCCATTCATCTGTTTCTTTATTGCTATGCATTCAGTGTAATTCCAAGAAAGTGCTTCAGTAAAATCATTGCTTCCAGTCAAGTGTTCTGAAGCAATCCTAGTTTATAGCAGTCCTGCTTCCACTCAAGGTCATGAGAAAATATTATGGAAAGGAAACACATATTCTGAGCCCAAACCCACAAAGTGATAGAGATTTCCAGGACACCCACAAGTGTTTTCCTCTGCTGTTGACTCCACTGCATGCAGGACTCTTGGCTGCCAGCAGCTCAACTTCCAGCTCTTGGGGTTTTGGGATTAAAGTAAACAGAAGTTTTTGGTTTTGAGTATTCTTGCAGAAAAGTATTGTAACCTGAAGGAAAGAAATGCTTTAGACACCCTGTTATGTGCTGTGTTCCAATGTATTGTAAGTCATAACAGTCTATAATTTAAATTAAACTGCAATATTTAGACCAAAAAATGCCACATACTTTGCATAAAAACATTATTTCCCAATGCTTTTTGAAGATCTTAATTGCATTTTGAAATTCCAGCAATTTCTTTCTAAGATGAGGCTTGCAAGATGGCAAAAATTCCATTTGCTGCACAATTCCACTTAATGAAGTGTAACTCTCTAGGGGCTTGATCTAAGGATTTGTGCAAGTCAGGAAATATGGACTCATCTTCTGGTCTGTGAATTTTTGCACTCCAGTGGCTTTTGTTCCAGAGCAAGTGGGGTATGGTAATAAGTGAGGTCTTTGATGTCTTAGGCATCTCTGTGACTGGAAGGGACATGCAGAATGGGTGAGCAGCTGGTGGGCAGGTCAGTACTTCAGGACAATCACTGACACAGAAATGCAGTCACTGTGGGTTTGTATCAGTGCATTAAAGGCTGGTTTTAGGTGAGGCAGAGTATTTCACAGGTGACAGCACCTCCTGGTTGTTACCATTCTTCACATTTCCTCCCCATAGCAGCCATCTGCTCTTCCAACTTTCACCCACCTTTTGACACGTTTCTTCTAAGTTTCTGGGTAATTTTCATTGAATTCCTCATTATGTGTGTGCCAATATGCATTCAGAAGAGTTTGTTCTGGTGTGATTTTCAGCTGGTATTTGCAGATTGCACTGTGAACCTGTACTGGGGCAGCAGCTGCCAAAGGCTACCAGCATCTCTGGAGAGGGAGCACCTCTTGTCCATAGGAACAAGCTAGGCACTCCTTAAGCCTCACAAACCCAGCACATGGGTTCCTTTCTCCACTTTGTCCCATCTGTCCTCTCCCTTTTTTCCATCCTTTTATTACTCCCTAATTTCTCCTTCTCCTTTCCCCTCTGCTTTCTGCCTCTCTTCAGCTCTTTCTGTCCCTGCTGAGTTACTTTCTTGACACCTAGTGGTACTGTGTTCTCCAAACACCAGAGGAAAAGACAGTGCTGTGACAAAAAAGCTTAAAATCACCTTATGTTTACGTAACATTTTGCCCTGTGGAGTGCAACACGGACTTTTTAATACAAATAATGAACCTTTTGAAAGCTGTTACTGTCAAGAGTTTTTTACTAAGCAAAGCTGAGTCACCACTTTCCTTCATGTCTCACAATACTTGATTGAAATCAGTAGCATCCTCAGTGTGCACAGAGCATAACCTTGCTTTTCTGGAACTAGATTCTGCAAGTCAAGGGGAAGAATGTGGAAGATTTTTCATCCATCTCATTTAGGGCGTGTGTTGAACTCCTGGTTTCATCTCACCCTTGAAGGAGGTGACTGTGGTATTGCTGCTGCACTTTTGCCCTCTGGTAGCCTGGCAGTTCAGGAAGTTTAAATTTGTGGTGGTCCAGAGCACATTTCTCACACTCCCTCCTTGATAAAAGCCTTCATCATCATCATGCATGTCACTTGATCCACTGACTCATCTTTCCATTTTGTCTAATTTTTTTTGTAGGTCTATCAGCTTTCAGCAGAAAAGCACTTCAGACCACAACTTAAGTTACTTTAAAATCCTGGGTGCTGTACACCTAAAAAAGCTCCAGACAACTACTTGGCCATAATAGTAACACATCACTGAAAGAGAACTTACCCATACTTCTAGACAAAAGCTTTTCTTAATCCAACTGCTATATAAAAAGTCTTGAAACTTTTTTAATATATTGCAATTGACTTAGCAAGAGGAGTAATTCTGAAGGTGTCCACACAAAATAATTATGCCTACCATATCTGTTCTTTAAACCTACACAACTCATTATAACGTACCTCAAATCACACATTCAGTTATTACTTTTTTGAAATTCCTATCTTGTAATTGGACAACACTAATTGCAGGCACCTTTCCAGCTCCCCCTGTAACTTTGTATCTACAGAATTAATGTGAAAAGATGCAGTAGGTCCCAAATAACTCCTGGCATCTGCAATTAAATACTTTGAATTCTACTCCAACATGAAGAGATTAATGAATATGACTGCCTGCATTACCGACGTACTGAACAAAGAGCCTGTAACCACACTACCTTGCTATAAGTATGGCTGAAGTAATGATCATGTGTAAGGAGGCAGATTAACTGTAGTATGTTAAAACACAAGTTGACTATTCAAATTATGATTCAAAGCTTTTTTGAAGAATAATGTTCCCAAACCCCATATGCAAATAAAACAAACATACCACATTCATATATTAATTTTTTATTTTTCCATACAATATTCACAAGGTCTGCTTTTTGTCTTATTCAAACTAAATTTTTCCCCCCATGCCCTCAAACTAAAGAACCGACATTTCAGGACACGAAAAGAAGTCTTGTAAACATAAAACATCCAACGCATAGCTGAAACCCAGAGCATTTAGCAATTAAAAACACAGTTATATCCCCTTTAACGCAGGGTGTTTTTCTTGTGTGTCACACCATTAACCAAACTGTTCATATATCAAAAAAGTGCAGCTTTAACCAAAGGTCACAATGCACTTCCTCACCCACTGCGTGTTAGCATGTGTGTTTTATTATATCCTATTCAGTCAGTTAAAAACTATATACAGCTACGTTTAAACGTGTGTTTGTGCCATGTTTTTAACAACACAAAAATAAAGGCATTTTAAGCTGTTGCTGCATATTATGCAGCAGGATGCCAGAGCACTACTTCAGACACCTAATTTCAATGGAAAAGTCTCTGGTGTGGGAGTAACATTGAATGGAACAGTCCACTTCACACATTCAAACATTATGAAAGAATAAAGAGACATATATGTGATAGCTGATCATCATCAGTTTTATAGCACTATCTACCAATTTTGCCAGCACACAGAAAAACTCAGTGGAAAAAAACCCTAACACAATTCAAGCCTTCAAACAAATGCCTTCGTTGTGATTAAAGCTACATAACTAATATTCAAACTCCAGAAATAATGAATACTAGCAAAAGCAAATCATGTTTTCATTGACACTTGCACCCAAAGTGTACCACTTGCTTCATTACTGAGTGCAATGCAGCACAAGAAGTACTAGACATCAGTTGCTGAAACACAAGAAAGCATAGAGGTACAATCAAGAATGTTGTGTGCAGGCACAGATTTGTATCGCAAGACAAAAGCAGACTTCTGTTTTCTCATATTAGTGGGTCTAACTGGGGAACCTGCATTGCAAAACAGGACTGCAGTATTCAAAATTCAATACAGGACAGCCAAATTCTACATCCTGAATTTTACTTAAAGATTTTTCATACCTCCATGACCTTCTAAATAGTCTTTGAGCTGCCTGGTGTTTTTCTTCAGTTTCCAAAAGAGCAGTCAGTTCATAAGAGAGTAGGGGCATTTTTATTTTTTCAACCATGACATGACTTTAAAATCAAGTCATCTTAGATAATTCTTCCACTGCTCAAGTGTCACCTGAACATGTAATATCAAATTTTTGCTAGAAATACTACAGGCAATTAGTAAGGATGTAGCTCTCTTTCTCTGCTTGCCAAGAACTTGTATAGAAAGCATCTTTTCATTTAGCTAGTAATACATGTTTTCACTTTAGTTTATTTTGTGTGCATTTAAGAATTGGTCAGCCTACTTTTTCTTTTCCCAGAGTCATTTGAAGGAGTTTAGCCTTACTATGACCAGCTCTATTCAAGCTATGGGCATGTACATACATTTACTACCTTCCACAACCAAATAAAACAGAATTTTACAGTACATATGCTACTGAAGACATGAACAGTAAAAACAATGTCATTCTAACAACTCTACCAAAATGATAACCTGAAATATTTAAAACATTTCCTGACCACTAACAAAACAGAGTGGCAATTAGATGCACAAGGCTGTCATGTCTCAGTGCACCACACAGAGGAATATTTACAGCACTCGTGCAATGTAGTATCAGTATCAAATTGCTCTCTTACTAGGAAAACAATTTAGTAAAAAGCTTTGTACGTGCCTAACACATAATATAACCTCATCCAGTGCTGGTGCTGTGCTGCTTAACAAACCAAGCTACTTCTGGACTTAAATCCAAAAGGCAGCAGCAGCATATATGAGTACTGCACAGGTTCAACAACAAAGTTAGAAGACTCCATATACTACTGCATGTTTTTTACATAAACTTGGAAATTTGGATTTTTTTTTTTTTGTATGCAGAAGCAGATTTCCTGAGTAGCCTCAGCTTACAATTTCTTCGGTAAAACAAACGTTGCAAAAGAGAAAATGTATTTATTTTACTACAGAAGAATGTATGTTTAAGTAATCATAATGAAGTATAAAATTCAGCAAATTCTGAAGATGAAGAGTTTCCAGGCTGATAAAGATTGTGCACCACAATGAAGTGCCAAGCTTTCAATAATTTTAAATTTTCATTTTAAAACAGTAAAACAGTGCACTACAGTTAATCACATTTACTTTTCTAAAATCCAAGATATTCAGCCTGAAAATGAAATCACAGTTTCATATATATCATCTCTCATATCTGACATTAGACTGTTGGGTTATTTTAAAGTGTTATACTGCAGATGACTAATTGTACTGGTTAAAATCAAATTTGGTTTGGATTAGTATTAGTAGAAATAAAGAGACTACACACTGCCAGATATTTTAATATAGGAATTGAAAAACTTAAGTACCAAAGGATCCTTAAAAATATTTCAAATCATGTGTCCCTTTCATAACCTTTTGGGTCTATTTTGTGATTTTTAAGAGATAAGGAGTATACACATTTGAGTGTTGCATATGTTCAGACCTCTGTACCTACAGTTAATTGGAGAACCACTAATCTTAATGAGTAACACACCTGAAGCACTGCTGCTACTCGTTATGACCCAACGCGCGTTGTTGTGGTTCTTTTATCCGAGAAGAAGCTTTTCAGGAGGAATACCTGCCCGACACTAACAACAAGAAGAATGATTGCTTCCCCTATTGACCAGTAAGCCACCCTTGTATTTAAATCCTCGGCTCTGCTGCGGCCCTGCGCTTCCCTCAAGCGGAAGTGAGTCTGATAATCGATGACAGACTTCAAAGCTTCGTGAATTGAAACACACGCAGACTCCATCTGGAGAAACAAACACACAACACAGAATCAAGAACCCTGCTAGTGGTTGTGCTTTGATATTTTAAATGAGGAGCCATGTAACTTTGTAAGCTACGAATTAACTCAGACCAATGTCAGATAGAAATAGTGTAAATACAGTAAAATGTACTTCACACACAAAAATGTGACGCCATTAAATACAGAAGCAGATATAAAACCACTGAACTAATAAAAAGCAATGAGCTCTGAGAATTAATGAACAAATTCCAAATTCGTACTTGGATTCAAAATGAACTTCAGAAATATTTTTGAAATGTCAGTGATCTTCCAGCTGTTCATTCTACAAGAAAACAAGCAGTTGCTTATAATATTAAGATACGTACAGTATATACTAAATGCTTCTGTTTCACAAATATGACATTCTTCATTGATTAATTCTCACTCAAGCTGTAGAATGTCTATTCCGTTGTCAAGAGACCATTTTCGTAGCCATGTACACAAAAAGTGATTAGAGAAGGGACAATTGTTATCCTTCAGTGCTCCTGAACACTCAATACCATACTCATGTAAAAATACTTAACAACATGGCCAATTTCATAATTTTTCATTAAAAAAAACATTCTTGGTTTTCCAAGCCCTAGATAATTTTTTATATAAACTTCTTGCAGTTTCACTTTATCTGCTGCAAGTAAAAGTACTCCTCACCATGTTTTGATCACCAAGAGATTAGTCAATAGATCTTCAAAATACTTGTTTTCTACTCACAATTTAGCTTTCTCTTCAATAGCTTAGAATTGATATTTCCTGAAGACCAAAGAGCACAAATTATTAAAAAGGTAATGTTTAATGCCCTTTTAGGGCTGCTCTCAGTCACTTATATCTCTGTCTAACCATATTTTCCAGTCAACGACTTTCAAGACATGCATCTGAACAAGTCTAAGACAATCTTCTCAACAAAATTCAGAGTAAGTTTTTCCAAACTAAGTTTTGGTATTGGTAAATCTGCACGATCTGCACAAGGGATTTAAACACAAGGTCACTCTGGTTTTAAGGATTTACCTTTAACTGGTCCCATGAAAGGCTACCTGAATTTGGTCATGCCACAAACCTGACCAGAACTGCGAAAGAATCTCATTACCAAAGAAGCAAGAAAAAAAAAATTTAACAGATACAGTATCAAGAATCTGAACACAAAATAAAGCACTGTAGGAATTAATGAAATGTTCCAAAGGAAGTTTTAAGGTATTTAGATTGTGTAGAGGTGGTACAGAACTGTAAAATCCTGAAAATACAATAATGAAAATGCTCTGACACCTTGTAGACTTACAAAGCCTAAATATCTAGAAGCTAAGTAAATACAGCTGACTTTATTAATTTATTTTTCTAGAATTTCCTTCTCCATTTTAAATACAGTAGTTACCTAAGTCTTCCTCCTAAAAAAACTCTACTGTTTCAAATAATTCTGAGAGTTTCTCCAGAGCCTGGGAATTTTTTAAACCCTATTCCACCAATATTTAGTTTGTGAAATCCACTGTGTCATTAAAAGGACATTCTCTTAGAAACTTCAGAAAAATCCCACCAACCAAACAGAAAACCGTCAAAAAAAACACCAGAAACCACCCAAATAACAAAACCCCAAACAACAGTGGTCTTAAGTTTCTGTCCTAATCTCCTCTTCAATATTTTGTGATTCCTTTTCAGCTCTGAGTTCTACAAATCTTATCTTTACAAAGAAAGCCTATTTGTCACAATTTAGAGTATTTTAAAACTTCAATTCACTTATTTTCAAAAGTGATGCAGATAACTAAAGCAGCAGAACCTGAAGAAAATTGCCTTCACCTAACAACTTTTGTCAAACACAACAGCATTTTACCTGGGTAAGTGCGGTTACCCTGTTCTCACTAGGAAACAGAGGTGGATCTTCTCCAACCTGGAAATCGAAGTATACAGTTTTGTGTGTGAAAGTAGAGAACTCATTGCTGAAGCAGAACTTGTATGTCCCATTTCTGGATGCAGTAAATGTGAAGCTATCATACTGTTTCTTCATCTCTTTGTAGAGTACAATGCCATCAGGATCTTCTAACCGACAGTCAACATCATAATGACCTCCAGTGATCACCTGGAAACAAAAATCAAGAAACTGTCTTTTTAGAAAAAAATGAACATTTATATATTTCTTCTAAGAAGTATGGTCGGCAGGTGGAACTGCAAAGCTTTTTGCCCTGGCAGGTGTTTTAAAATATAATGTATTCATTTGAGACTCTTTCAAAGCAAATCTGCAAAATTATTTTCCCATGAACAACACATAGAAAATAATTTAAAATGCTTTGAGTTCAGCATATGCAATGTCAGCTGTATTTTCAAACCGTCAGGAGAATAATTTTAGTTACTTTGTTATTACTACCTATACAATAGCAAAGGCTACATACAATAGATTAAACTGAATGGGACAGCAAAGACATGACTGTAATGAGTCTGACATTTACTGTACGCTCAAGTCTTCTCTGGAATTGATTCATCCAGCTGAGACTCCTAACATGCAGCAAGACATTTCCTTCCTGTGTGGCCAGGAAAGTGCAACTGCCCTACTCTATCAGCTGCATTAGGCTGCAGGAATGGTGTTTGACCAGTAAAACAGGAATTTCAATCTGTCCAGTTTTCCTGTCTGCTTCTGTCAACAGAGCAAGGCTGTAAGGGACCCACCACCTCCTCCTGCAGTCAGACACAGAAGTTATTCCAAAATACAGCAGATCTGGACAATGCCTGCAACTGACTCAAAACTTCACAATTGTCCCAAGGGGCTTTTTGAGGTTTTTGACTGCTTACAGTGTATTACTATCTGGATTCTCCAGAAAGATTGATCCGGAGTTTAGGTATCCAAAACTTGGTATTCTGATGACTCTTACCATAGCAGTTTTACACTTTATCCTTACTGCACTTTTACTTTTTACTTTTAAGATAAAGCATGCTGAGGGAGGAAGAGACTTATTTCATATGTGTGCAGAAATCACTGAAGTATTTTAGTATCTGTGTATCTGCATTTCAGACCACATGGCACTGTATAAATCTCATCAGTTTACTGAAGTACCAGATTATTAAAATTATTACATTAGTAGTACAACTGAAATAACAACAGACTGGAGGAGCAGCTCCTCCACAAAGGCAGTTTTAAAAATATTCAGTTGGCAAGCAATAACACAGCTCTTCATTTTTGAAATACGACCTACAATTTGGTTAGGGTGTACTTTTTGCCAATTACATGGAAGTCACTTGCTTTCAGTTGTGTAGGCACACTAAAAGTATCGGTTTACATAGAGGTAGCA
The DNA here is from genome assembly GCA_013397375.1 of Toxostoma redivivum. Lineage (NCBI taxonomy): Eukaryota > Metazoa > Chordata > Aves > Passeriformes > Mimidae > Toxostoma > Toxostoma redivivum. Next base: position 34,014 of record VXBI01007338.1, read on the forward strand.
AAGATTGGCCAGAGCTTTAAAGTTTCCCCAGGATTCCTTGACATGGAACTTGCTTGTGCTTCCTCTCGGCCTTTGAGACATACTGCCAAAGGATACTCACACAGCACTTTCAGGCTGCCAGTGGTTGGCCAAACCCACACTTTTCTTTTACCCGTGCTAATCCTGTTCTGGTCACCAATAAAAGTGGCAACAGCAGGCTTATCTGTCCAGTGATACCTACTTCAAAACTGTATCAAAGAAAGAGGGACAAGAAATATTTGGGTAGGACTTAGGACCCAGACCACATAGGACAGAGTAACAAGGACTGGTATCTGTCAGCAACATTCCCCAAATATACTTGAGATGGGACAGCAACCGAGAAACAACTGAGGACTTCAGCAAGAAAAGTCAGCCCATAAAAATAACACAATCCTTTCAAAAGCCCCCAAAGATAACTGTGATTTTTGTCATCGCGGATGACTTTTCTCTCATGCTGCTGCTGTACTACCAGTGACTTCATGTACTGAAGTGACAGACTGAAAGGTTCCAACCCTGCCGATACACTCAGAGGCACTCAAACAGTGATGCTGTACCGCATCCTTCTCCTATCTCCCTTTCACTGTTTAGAATGTAACCCAAATCTGAACTGCACTCTGAAATATGAAACATCAGCTCTTAAGATGTATTGTGCTCATCCTGTCGATGCTTCACAAACCACGAGGAAATTACGTCTGCAGCACCTTGTTGGCCAGGTGTGCTTTAGGTATTCTCTGCGCTGTTCAGGTGGGGCGCCACACGGCACCGACCAGGGTACAGACACTGCCAGTTTTCAGGGCCAGCTGTGTCCCACTCTGCCCCGCACTACACGGAACCCTCCCAGCCGCTCCCGCGGAGATTTCCTTAATCAGGCTGGAGACCTCTCACTGGACCCAGGCGCTGCTCCCTTGCCGGGCGCTGTTCCCAAATTC
>VXBI01007338.1:35494-85792 GCA_013397375.1 Toxostoma redivivum
GGGCGAGCGGCGGGGAAGGGGCGGGGAAGGGGCGGCCGTGGCGTCGCCGTTTCCCCGTGTCGTGTCGCTTTTGGAAGCTGAGTGTCTTCTCAGTGCTATTGCTCTGGGATTAAGTTTCCTGAGGGTTCCGCTAGGCCCTAAAGCTGGAAATGGCGGGCTTTTGTGGCCGAGCGCACGTAATAAAGCGACCTCGGTCCCTCCGAGAAGCAGGGCACACAGGGAGAAGTCTGGAGAATTCTAGTGCACAGAACCCTGAACGTTCATTGCAGAGAATGAATCAGAGATGAATGAATAAACAGAGATATAAAACATCGATTAAAGCCCTCGCTATGATTGCAGGAGTGTCGACTTTCAAGTTCTACTCCAGTTTCATGAAGACCTAGGATGTTAGAACTTGGAAAGGATCTTAAAGATCAGTGAGTCCCAACCCACTTGCCATAGTCAAGGACACTTCCCACTAGATCAAGTGGCTCAGAGCCTGTTATAAATGAGACAAGAGTCTCGATATTTAGCAAAATTTAGATTGCTTTATTTGATACAGACAGAGCAAGCAGCGCGCTGGGGGAACGTGAGGGGTCACCGCCCAATCGACGTCCCGCCGAACTTGGTTTTCAGCTCCTTTCTGTAGTGTGGTCTCCCGTCGTAATCAATAGTTTTTATGTTCTGTGCTGTCTTACTTTTGCTGGGTAAGCAGTGGTGAATAAACATTCACCAGACCTCCAGGCGATAGACTAAATAAACCTTATTTTTCACACTAAACATATACAAATTCACCGGGCTTCTAGGCGATAATTAATCACAGATAATTGTGATAATTGATAAAAGANCCCCCAGCGCGCTGCTTGCTCTGTCTATATCAAATAAAGCAATCTGAATTTTGCTAAATATTGAGACTCTTGTCTCTCATTTATAACACTGGGTTTCCCATCTTTCAGTTAGTACTCATTATTTCTTCTCCCACCACAACAGATCCTGATGAAGAGTCCCTTTCCAGCTTCCCTGTATATACTGCCAGGTTGCTATGAGATCTACACACAACCTTTCTTTCTCTAGCCCCAACACTCACAGTCTTTCTCAGTTATTTTTACAAATTAAAATAAAAAAAAGGAATCAAAGATATACTCCATTCTTACGATATTAAGTTCTGTGGCAAATCAAGCAGAGTTGGAAAAGGAAAACTCAGCTCAAACCTCCCAGGCAAGAGCATGAGCTTGTAGTGTGCCCATTTTGTTCCTCTGGAAGAGGGGCTGAACCTGCATAAGGTACCTATTGCCAAAAGAGGCACCGTGTTGGGGTGCTGCTGGATAATCCTCTAGCCCTGAAGTGAGAAGTCCTGCCCTAGCTTGTGAAATGTATGACTGTGTAAGAAACCAGGGCATCAGTTTAAAGACTGGATTTCATGGGGCAGAGGTACCCAAAATTCATATGTAGAAGGCTCTGATAGATTTGCTGATGTGGATTATAGTGACACAGCAGATGCTTTACCAAGTACCCACCTTGCAGCTGAGGCAGACATTATCCATTTACAATTAATCCTCGATGTTTGCTGTTTTCAGTTCAACACTGTTTTATTTTAAATGGCATTCAAGTGTTGGCTGATAGCTGAGATGGCTCAAAAGCAGGTTATATATCTGGGCCATACAATGCAGCTTCAGTCATTTAACTTAAATCAGTCACCACAGACTTGTAGAAACTCTATCAACTAATCATCTTCTCCTTCATGTGGGAAGAAATAAATTTCAGGGGGACTTCCTCTGTGATTTTTCACAGCAGCTGAAGTGATCACAGTACAGCTTACAGTTTTCTAGTTCGTTCTTTCCAGCTGTTTTTCTAAAGTTTCACTGAATGGGCAAAATGAAGCTTACCTAAGAAATGATGATTGGAAACCTATCACCAAATAATCAAACAACAACACAGAAGGGGAAAGATGCAAAGCAGGCAAGAAAGGAGTCTGGTGACAGCTGCAGAATATGCAAAAACCCAGAAGATATTCCAATCTCCAAAATAAATCAGCACAAGCAGATGAGATTGCACCCTTTTCTTTTTTGATTGGGGTCAGAGATTATAAAACATCAACGGAGTGAAGAAGGCAAACTGTCCAAGAAGTTCTCAAGCCTAGTCCCCTTAACCCAGGTGACTCCTCATTACAGCTCCACCAGGCAGAGCTGTCAGCACTAACTGCATTACATCAGCTCCGCTGTGTGGTGTGCTTGCAGCTCATGTGGTGTAGATTTATTAAGGACTAATTGCTTTATATATGTAGCAATCTTGGTAGTAATTGAGAACTAGCTACTAGCATTATGGACTGCTTGTGAATTTCAGTAGTTCTTTCACAGCTTGAAACTGAAATAAACTCAATAAATAGAATAGTAAGTTCAAGAAATATATTTTAGAGGGAATCATATGAAGAGTTTTCCTTTCCTACTGGACAATCTGTTTAAGCAGGGTGAGACCTAGTTTCAGGTGTTCTCAGCATAGTTCTTGCCTGAGAACAATTTTTATAGGTTTTTTTTTCTCTATTATGACAGAATATTTGCAAGCAGAAGTCTGTATTACAACTTCTCCCATATATGCATGTATAGACACATGACTTTATTAATGATCCAGTCAAAGACTAGGAAAAAAACCATGATTAATTTTATTTTTACATTGGTTTGATTTGTAAGTGTATGTTGATGCTTTCTGTATGAGGAAGATTAAAATTGACAAAATACATGTGTTTCTTGTGCAGACAGTTAAAACATGCTCTCCTGGAGACTGCTAATCAAACATAGTTGTACAAGGAGTTCTCATTCCTTCAAAAACACACAGAAGCCACTGCAGAAAGACCAAAGAAATCTGCAAAATACAGAATATTCAGGTGATAGTGTTTCTTTGCATAGTAGCTGAATCAAGTTTCTAGTGTTTTCTCCTGAAGTAGAGGCCTTTTACCCATGTTAGAGGTTGTAGATATGGAAGCAATTGCAGACTTATAAAATAAGATCTTATGACTGAAATAACATTTCCTGTTATTTAAATAGTGAGACAGAAAAAAACCTGTTCTTCACCTTTACAGTCCTTTAATATATTTCCAGAAATCTATTAGTGTGTAACAATTTTTAAAAATCCACATTGTCATTCTAATTTAATTCTCATTTAAAGCATATTCCACAGTGCGCTTTGTCTTGCTACTCAAACTACGTAAAATGGGAAAGTTTTCCCATTTTAAGTACCTCTGCTTTAAAAGCCTTTGCTGTGGGCTTGCTTTGGCAAATTTTACATAAATAATAGACCTTGATGTCAAGATAATGAATTCCTCTTTTCTTCCCAGTATAGTGCTTAATTTTGGATAGGCTAAAATTACTAAAATAAACTAAACAAGGCCAAAATACAGATTAATCTTTCTTTTCACTGGCCTTTGTACTTTAAAAAGCAACCTTGAATAACTCTGGCATTTGCAAAAAACACTTGAAGTGCAGTCAAGTATACTAACACATTTTCATCGCACCGTTTTTGTGATTTGTGCAAAGTCATGCTGTGGAAGACAAAGTCACTGGACCTTAAAAATGCTTGAATATATCCTTTTTTTCAAGGTTCAGTGCATTTTCTAACCTCTCTTCTCATGTTTCCAAAACTGCAGTGAACAAGAAATGAGCTTGTTTGAGTCTAAAAAGTCAGTGCACTACTGTCTGTGCTTGCATTAGTTGATTACATAAAAGCCCAAACACATTCAAACAAGAATACACGAAGAAAATAACAAATTTAAATAAATGTTTTAGATGAAAACCGAATGTAGTGCACCCAAAATTAAGCATTTACTGTCTTTCCACATGTGCAGCTTCACAGAGGAAGAGTCTGAGAGCTGATGCAGTGCAAGGAATTGGAAAAAGGGAGAATATTGGGAAAGCTGTGATCCCTCTTACCATCTGAAATATTCCACATGCACTCTTGCACAGTCCTGAGTTATTGACAAGAACGATTTGTGAGCCTGTATTTGTATAAACACGGTCCTTTGAAAATATGTTTGTATGTAGGAATGTCAAATGGATTAGAATTTCTTTCAAAATATCGGTTCCATGGTGATTTATTATTTGTTTGTTTCTTTGTTTTCAGACCAGGTAGGAAACTCAACATGATTGCAAATGTAGGAAAAAGTTTTTACGTACAGGTCAAAGGCGAGATTTGTGGGGACACGGACCTGCTGCTTGTTCTATGACACGCCAGAGGGAGCTCTTGGTCACCACAATTTACACAGAACCATCTCATCATGGTTGGGGCTGGAAGGCACATTTAAAGGTCATCTAGTCCATGCCCCAGCAGTGAGCAGGGACATCTTCAATTAAATTGGGTTGCTAAGAGCCCTGTCTGAACCGACCTTGACTGTTTCCCGGCGTGAGGCATTTACCTCCTCTCTGGGCAAGCTGGGCCAGTGTTTGATCACCGTCATGATAAAAATCTTCTTCCATTAAATACAGTTTAAAGCTACCCTCTTTTGGTTTAAAATTATTACCCCTTTAGCTCCCTCTTCTCAATTTTTGTTCAAAGTATATTTAGTACCTTAGGTTTTCTTCCTTTCTTTCAATTCAGTGATAAATGGATATCAGAAAGCTAAAAATATTGAAGTAAATAGCAGCAATCTTGGCCAAACATAATATTGGCATAGCTCAACAGAATGCAACATCCAAGGCCTACACCTTGTTCAGGCCCACAGTTCAGCAGTGAAAGCCACAAATTCCTTTAGGTACCAGGAGTTCATGTTTTTAATCTACAGAGATCTCCAGCAAATGAGGTTTACAAGCACCCATCTTCTGAGCAGGGAGGGAGCTGCAAAAGCTGCTCCATGGAAAATGAAGAAATGTTACCCCATGGGAAACGACTGACATTTCTCTGTTCTGGCATCTGTGACAGATGTGACCAGCTCTCAGCAGTCTCTGGCTGACATTAACAGTTCCCAGTCTTCTCCAGAGACAGGTGCCTTCCCCAGTTCTGTTACACGGCATGTAGTGCTAGGACCACCCCAATTAATTTTGTTTCATTAGGACTTGGAGTGCTCAGGATGTCAGAAAGATCAATTCCTGGACTTCAGTGGATGGTGTGAAGGGGAGGGATCTGGGAAAAGACTGAAAAACCCAGGAAGAGAGAGACAATGAAAGGCTGGCTGCTCTGAATTAGATAGGAGCCCCAAAGGATGCCCTGGCCAGATTCTAAATGAAGCATTTTAAGATTCCTTCTCAAAGCACTCCTCCCTCCCAGTGGCTCACCTTTTGTTCTGGTTTGGTTTTTTTCTCCCAGTCATGCCTGAATTTTGATAATCCTGTTGCACTTTTCCTAATGAAAGAAAGACGTATGTTTCCATATGTGCACTTCTATTCACTCAGATTTAGGGTACTTATGACTCATTATAAAACATTCATCCTAATTTTGTCTGGGATGGAGTAAATTTTCTTCACAGTAGCTAGTATGGAGCTGGGTTCTGGACTTGTCCTGAAAACTGTTGATAACTCAGAGTGTTTTCCTTGCTGAGCAGTGTCTCTGAAGAGCTAAAGCCTTTTCTACTGCTCACCCCACCCCAGCAGTAAGTGGGCTGGGATTCATAAGTAGCTAAGAAGGGGTTGCAGCTGGGACGGCTGACCCCACTGACCAAAGGCACATTCTATACCTTATGACATCATGCTCAGCATAGAAAGTTGAGGAAAGACAAAGAGGGAGGTTCAGAGAGATGGCATTTGCATTCTCCAGTCAATCTTATGCATGTTGAAGCCTGGCTTCCTGCAGAAGGCTGAACACCTGCCTGCCCATGGGAAAGAGTGAATTATTTCCCTGTTTCACTTTGCACACGTGTGGCTTTTGCTTTGCCTATTAAATTGTTTTTATCTCAAGCCACACGTTTTCTCACTTTTACCCTTCTGAGTCTGTCCCTTATCCCACTAGGGGTAATGAGTGAGCAGCTGCATGGGGCTGAGCTGCCATCTGGAGTTAAACCATGATAATACTTAATAACTTACTATCTTTACGACTATACGTAATTGGTCTAATAAAATGCATTAGGGTACTTATGACTCCCTACATTCTCCCTACAGAAACTGTTTGAAAGTATTAGAACTAATATCGTGGCTTCATAATAGTGGACAGATTTTAGAAGACCAAAACAAATAATAATTCTCTATATTTTATATATTCCTCTTTTAAAAGGGACAGGCAGAGGAAATGAGGAGGACATGTTGCCTCTATGTCAGTGACAAGCTCGGAGTGCATGGAGTTCTGCCTGGGGTTGGATGATGGACCAGGATTAAAGGAATGGCAGGAACAGGGGACATGAGTCATCTATAGGCATGTAGGAACAATCTCATGTTCACAAGCTCTGGTCCTCATGGGGGACTTCAACCACCCTATTATCTGCTGGAAGGACAGTACAGCAGGGCATTGAACAACGCAGGAGTTTCCTGGAATGCCCTGATGGTAACTTCCTTCTCCAAGTGATAGAGAAGCCAGCAAGGAGGGGTGCTGTGCTGAACCTTGTTCTCACCAAGAAGGAGGGGCTGGTGTGGTATGTGAAGCTCAAGGACAGCCTGGGGTGCAGAGACCATGAAATGATGGTGGTTGAGATCCTCAGGGCAGTCAGGAGGGACAAAGCAAGCCCTGGACTGCAGAGGAGCTGTCCTGGCCTAGAGAGATCTGCTTGGTAGAGTGCCATGGGATAAAGCCCTGTTGAGAAGAAGACCCCAGGAAAGCTGGTTAATGGTCAAGGATCACCTCCTTCAGGCTAGGAGCCTCACAATGAACAGAAAGCCAGGTGAAAACCTTAGGAGTGTGCACTGATGAACATGGAGTTGCTGAACAGATTCAAACAAAAAAAGGAAGCCTCCAGAGGCTTGGAGCAAGGACAAGCAGCCTGGGAGGAATATGGACAGATTGAATACCCAGGGATTAGACTAAGAGAGCTAAATCACTGATAGAATTAAATCTGACCAGGGACATCAAGGGCAGCAAGAAAAGCTTCTATAGGTACACTGGTGATAAAGCAAGACTAGGAAAAATGTAAGCTCTCTCAGGAGGGGTACAGGAGACTCGGTTACTCAGGATATGGAAAAGGCTGAAGTACTCAATTACTTTTTTGGCTCTTTCTTCACCAGTAAGTTCTGCAGTCACACCATCCAAATTGCAGAATGTGAAGGCGGGGATTGAGAGAACGAAGAACCGCTTGCTCTAAGTCAAGCTCAAGAATATCTAAGAAATCTGAAGGTGCACAAGTCAATGGGACCCAACAAGATTCTTGTGTGGGTCCTGACTGAACCGGTGGAGGCAGTAGCTAGGTCACTATCCATCATACTTTGGAGTCATGGCAGTCAAGTGAAGTTCCCACTGACTGGAAAAGGGGAAAAATAATCTGTATTTTTAAAAAGAGAAATAAGGAAGATCCAGGGAACTACTGGACAGTCCGTCACCTCAGTGCCTGGCAAAATCATGGAGCCAAACCTTCTGGTAAATAACTAAGGTACATGGAAAATACACAGGTGATTGGTGACAAACTTCACTAAAGGCAAATCACATCTCACAAATTTGGTGGCCTTCTGTGACAGGATTACAGAGGTAGTGGATGACGGAAGAGTGACTGGCCTCATCTACCTGGACTTGTGCGAAGCATTTGACACTGTCAAATGACATCCTTGTTTCTAAAGTGNGAATGTCCTGATGGTAACTTCCTTCTCCAAGTGATAGAGAAGCCAGCAAGGAGGGGTGCTGTGCTGAACTTTGTTCTCACCAAGAAGGAGGGGCTGGTGTGGTATGTGAAGCTCAAGGACAGCCTGGGGTGCAGAGACCATGAAATGATGGTGGTTGAGATCCTCAGGGCAGTCAGGAGGGACAAAGCAAGCCCTGGACTGCAGAGGAGCTGTCCTGGCCTAGAGAGATCTGCTTGGTAGAGTGCCATGGGATAAAGCCCTGTTGAGAAGAAGACCCCAGGAAAGCTGGTTAATGGTCAAGGATCACCTCCTTCAGGCTAGGAGCCTCACAATGAACAGAAAGCCAGGTGAAAACCTTAGGAGTGTGCACTGATGAACATGGAGTTGCTGAACAGATTCAAACAAAAAAAGGAAGCCTCCAGAGGCTTGGAGCAAGGACAAGCAGCCTGGGAGGAATATGGACAGATTGAATACCCAGGGATTAGACTAAGAGAGCTAAATCACTGATAGAATTAAATCTGACCAGGGACATCAAGGGCAGCAAGAAAAGCTTCTATAGGTACACTGGTGATAAAGCAAGACTAGGAAAAATGTAAGCTCTCTCAGGAGGGGTACAGGAGACTCGGTTACTCAGGATATGGAAAAGGCTGAAGTACTCAATTACTTTTTTGGCTCTTTCTTCACCAGTAAGTTCTGCAGTCACACCATCCAAATTGCAGAATGTGAAGGCGGGGATTGAGAGAACGAAGAACCGCTTGCTCTAAGTCAAGCTCAAGAATATCTAAGAAATCTGAAGGTGCACAAGTCAATGGGACCCAACAAGATTCTTGTGTGGGTCCTGACTGAACCGGTGGAGGCAGTAGCTAGGTCACTATCCATCATACTTTGGAGTCATGGCAGTCAAGTGAAGTTCCCACTGACTGGAAAAGGGGAAAAATAATCTGTATTTTTAAAAAGAGAAATAAGGAAGATCCAGGGAACTACTGGACAGTCCGTCACCTCAGTGCCTGGCAAAATCATGGAGCCAAACCTTCTGGTAAATAACTAAGGTACATGGAAAATACACAGGTGATTGGTGACAAACTTCACTAAAGGCAAATCACATCTCACAAATTTGGTGGCCTTCTGTGACAGGATTACAGAGGTAGTGGATGACGGAAGAGTGACTGGCCTCATCTACCTGGACTTGTGCGAAGCATTTGACACTGTCAAATGACATCCTTGTTTCTAAAGTGGAGAGACATGGATTTGGTGTTTAGACCACTTAAAGGATAAGGAGATGACTGGATGGTTGCACTCAGAGAGTTCCAGTCAACAGCTCAAAGTCCAGGTGGAGAACAGTGACAAATTATGTTGGTCAGGTAACCTTGGGACCAGCAGTATTTAACGTTTTTGTTGGTGTCAAGGGGTAGTGGGATTGAGAGCACCCTCAGCAAGTTTGCTGATGACACCAGGCTGTGTGGAGTAACTGCCACTGAAATGGATGGGATGCCATCCAGGGGGACCTAGATGGGCTGGAGAAGTTGGACCATGTGAACATTATGAAGTTCAACAAGGCCAAGTGCAATATCCTGTACCTGTGTCAGGGCAATTGCAAGCACAAGTACTGGCTGGGTAGGGAATGAATTGAGAGCAGCCCTGGGGTGGAGGTCTTGGGTGGTTGTTGGTGGGCAAGAAGCTGGACATGACCCAGCAATGTGCACTTGCAGCCCAGAAAACAAATTCTACCCCTAACCCTCAGCCTGGAGAAGAGAAGGCTCCAAGAGAATTTTATAATGACTTTCCACTATCTGAGAAGGCCCACAAGAGAGCTGGAGAGGGAGTTTTAAAAAGGACATGCGGTGATGGGACAAGAAGGAATGCCTTTAAATTGAAACAAGTGCATTTAGATTGGATATTGGGAAGAAATTCCTTACTGTGAGAGGGTGGTGAGACACTGAAACAGATTTCCTAGAGAAGCTGTGGATTCCCCAGCCCTGGAAGTCCTTGAGGCCAGGAATGGGCTTGAGGAAGGTTTTGAGGATGGTGCTTGTGGAAGGATTTTCTTCCCATGTCAGGGAGGCTAGTAAAAGATGATCTTTTATAGCACTTCCAGCTGAAACCACTCTATAATTCAGTTTTTCTTTTCTGTAATATAGCTAAATGGTTCTTCCCCATTCATAGTGATTCTAGCAAAATAATCAGGTCCACTGTGAATCAGCTGGAGTTTTGTTTTGTGGCTTTTTTCACTTATTCTATATGATTTGCTGCTTTTAAGGTATTTGAGATATTGGTACCTTCATGTATTCCTACAGAAAATGGAAGCATTTGGAGAAGCAATATATTGTCAAAGTGTTCAAAAAGTAGGAGTTCAGGCCTGGATGTGACAATTTGTAACAGGTTAAGTCCAGGCAAAGATCATCTATTAAATGATTTCAGGATAAAAACCCCATGTAGCAGTGTGGAGAGGCAGAGGAAGAAGCAGAGAAAGAGGGATTTCTTGAGGTGCAATGAAGATGGGGTAAACAGAATTAAGAGGAGAAAGCAAGCATCTTAGATGAGATTAAAAATAATAACAACAAAGCTGTTATCCAGGAGCTTGTAGCTGTTCTAAAATTGCCTTGTGCAGAAAAAGATAGAGAGAGGTGAATGTGTATTTTGGGACTCACAGTCAGATGAAGAAACATGGGAACTATTTATAGTCCTCATTCCTCTCTTTTTAGCTGGAGAAGAAGTAAGTGAAGGATCTGTAAAGTGCATATTGCAGCAAAAGGCACATACGATTTTTATATGATTCACCAAAGCATTCAGCAAAAATAGCTGCCTGGTAAAGGCTGACTAGAAATGCTCTGAACTTGAGAGAGAAATGATGACAACTTCTAACAGACAGACATGAATGGTTGTCTGCCATTTCATTAATAGAATGAAAGAGGAATACCCCTTCAACAATTACACAAAATGCTCTGTAAATATTGTGGACACGTTTTAGGTGAACATGAGTGCACCTAAAGAATTATATTGCTAAAGAGTGTCTCAATTTGTAGACTTGTGCAAAGACATTGCAGGTACTGAATTCTGGAAGTCACACCAAGAGAAGTGGAAAAGGATTAATAAAACCCATAAAACTATTTGGCCTCTTGCATGTCCACAAAAAGATGAGGAACATGCTGACTATTTTAGAACACAGAGCAACCCTGGTTTTCACATGATGAAATTATGGCTGTGACAGAAAAGGAGCTGTTGAATCATGTGTTCCTTTTTCAGAAAGAAAAATGTAATGTGTAAACACCATTTTTTCACCCATTTTTACGGGGGAAAAGAGGAATTAATTAATTGATAGACAAAAAGTGAAAGAATGCAGTATGCCTCCCTGATTGGTTCTGCAATTGGCCCGCATAAAGAAATAGAAGTATAGAAACCTCAGAATTTATTTTCATCTGCATCTAAATCTAAAGCCTAATTTAATGTAAATATCGAAGAATATGCTAGCACAAGGCTGATAAGGAAGATCATCTGCCCAGAACACAGTCTTTCAGAAAATGATTCTCTGTAACACAGACTGACTGACTGGAAGCCTCTAGAAAAGAACAACAACAAAAACTAACCAAAAATTCAAATGAATAAAAAGCCAAAAAAAAAGACCAAAAAAACCCAACACAAATCTTAGACACAGAGAGCTCTCTCAGTACAGATTGCTCAAGAGTTTGGGCTGGAAGCCTAAGTCAAAACTGAACAAAAGCCAGTCTGCTTAAGAAGAATTCACTTCCAGCAGCCTCTGTTCCACAATGACAAAGCTCTGCCAGGCGCATGGGGCACAGCAGGAAGAAGAGAATCCGGGCGGAAATTTGGTTTAATTTCTATTGCAGCCTAAATCATCCTTTTTGAACTGGCTTCAGCTGTCAGTCATGTGGAAGACAAACACCTGTGAGGAAGTACAAAAACAGCTCATATTTGAGGTGATATTGCAATCAGCATCTGCTGCTCATCTGCCACTCTGTTAGGAGAAAACGGTAATGCAAGACCTGTCATAAAATCTGATGAAGGGGATGAATAAGGACATCCACCAGGCAATGAGGGAAATATTTTTCAAAAGAAAGAAAGAACAAGCATGATGCCAGGCTTTTATGGATTGATTGCTGTTGCTGCTGTTCTTTACTGGATCCTGGATACAGGAAAAGAGTAACTTTGATGGACAATAAAACCTTCTCCCTTTTTCTCTCTTAAGGCTTTTATTCTAATCTCATATTTTCTGTTTCAGCTTCCTGTAATTTCTTGGGTTATCATCTCATCTGGCCCTTCTAAAGATATTTTCAAATTATTTGCATAATCAGTCCACCTAAACTTGTAATGTTTATTATTTGTCTCTGTAAGGGACACTCTCTAGTCTGCAGGACCTATTGCATTCATGTAAGACAGGTAGCTATCACTAGGTTAATAGATAACCAGGTTTTATACCAGTATGGACTATGAAACCAGAGAGATCTCCATGCTGTGTTTTGAATTACATATTGAAATCTTTGATGTTAATCACACACATAGAAAAATTGTGTCCTTATGCCAGTCTAAAATTACACATGTACCCACAGCTGCCTTCAAAAGATGCTTCTAGTGACTTGATAATATGGCAATATATTTGTGTCACAGATGCTCACAGATTCTTTCAGTGCAAAAGGTTAATTTGTTTTGTTAGAAAAAATGATAAACAGGTAATCTGGCAAACCTGGTCTGGTGTGATAGAGGCATTTTAAAGCAGAGAGGGGAGAGTTCGAAAGTGGCTGTGGTAGGGAGGCAAGACCAAGAATACAAGGGTTTGCTTCAACAGTTAGATTTGTTATGGGATGAAGAAGAAAGGTTAGGATACTATTAGAGATGAGTGAGAGGCAGTAACAAAAGTCAGTTTCCTAGGACACGTTTTTATTCTAAAGCTCTAAGTACTTGTAGATCATCTTGGTGCCAGGAACTGCAGTTGTTTATTTTTCAGCATCTTTGTCCTATTAGAGTACTGTGACACATTTTCAATTCAAAAAAATAAGATAGACTGAAAAATCTCTATGTTGTAAAAAGTATGTAATAATTAAAGTTGTATACAGAAATAAAAACCAAGGTCTGCTTTAATGTCATAGTATGGTTTTAATTTGCTTAATAACTTACCATGGTACATACAGGATTTTGACAACTGTTTTTTCTACATTAGATGAAACTGAAAACTGACATCAGGGAACACTGCAGAGAAATAATGTATTTCGTATTTCATTTAGAATACTGCTTCCATTTTTGAAAGTCATGTGTGACAGCATTTTAATTCCAGAGGACTTAAAAAATTACACCTATAGTTACATTGCAAAATATTGATGTTGATATTAAAGAAATAAAGCTTTTTGTAGAAAAAGCTGTAAGGTGATTGCAATGAACCCATGCACTTTTTTTCCTGGAATATAGATGCTTACAGTATTCTCCTAATTTTTCTGTGTTAGAATTTATGTCTCTGGGTTGATATGATTACTAATTAGTGAGGACTTTAAATTGTAGGACTATATCTGAAAAAATTATATTAATCATCATTACTGCAATCTGCGAGTCTGGACACCAATACACGTGGTTCTGGTGACAAACAGAACTGGTGGAGTCTTTCATTCACGGATATCCTTTGCATTTGTACATTTTTAATATACTAGATGCTAAAAAAAGTGAGAGAACATAAAAAAAAAACCCCTCTGTTTTCTTTCTGGAATAAGCATGTTCTTGAAGCAGCTTTGGGCTTGGACAAGCAATAAAATAGCCCCTGAAACTGTGAGTAATACTTTTCATAATATTAAGATTATATATTAGAGAGAGAACTTCGTGAAATTACTCCCACTCCTTGTATATGTATGTGCTTTTCCTTTTCAAAGTTTTGATATCTCTCTGTAGATTGTCACTAGTTGTGAATAATTTTTAACTTTCTGTGTATGTCAGAGGACACACATGCATTTCCTCCTTGTGCTTACGTTTATAATATTACCTTAACTTGAGGGGAAGAGTTATCCAGGATGGCAGTCCTCAACAAGGCTTTTCTATTTTATCAATGGTTCATAGAGAATAGAGGAAAATCCATAGTCTGGAAATCATCTGTCCAAGAAAATAAAGAAATACAAGCAGGGAAAACAAACTTTTTTCTTTCTCTAGAAGTAGCTAATTCTTTCACTGCAAGATCAGCTACCCCCAGTCTAAAAGGTTCTTGAGTGTAGAGATAGCTAAATTTTACCATGGATCAATACATGATACCTCTAATGCAGCAAACGGATCATCTTTGCACCTGCAGAGGTCTCCCAAATGAAGGCATCACATTCTGTCGTCTCTTGCTTCTTCAAAAAAGCACAAAAGTTACAACTTAGCACATTTCTTAAAGTGTAAACAAGTGAGCTAGGTAGTGTGTCATTACAGACAAGAACTATAGCACTGAACATGATATATTCAGCTGGAGGGTAGTGGCATCTCAAAAGGGAAGGTTTCTCTATCATGCTTTCCTATCAGCAGGTTTTTTAATTTTACGTTTATACAATTGCTAATTTGTTGTACTGATTAAAATAGGAAGCAAATGCAGTTATATAATGGGACATTTGTGGTTTCAAATGCTAAGTCATTTACATCTGGGCCAAATGGAGCAGGTTTATGCTTGCTTTGCAAGATGGAAATATTAATGAAAGATGGAGAAATAGGAATAATCAGAAATTGTGAATTCAGGCAAAGAAGGATCCTGCACTCCTCATTTCTAATGAAACTAAATGACCCAGAGCAGTGATTTTATGTACTGGCATGGTTCAAGAAGATCTGTCTCTTAAATTGTTCTATAATATACCAGTACAAGTACTTCTAATCTGACTAAGGTATTCCTCCTGTTTCACTGACAAAAAGAGCGAAAGAGCCACTGTCCCATTGCACAACAGAAATCTTTAGTGCAGCTAGAAAACAGGATGATTATTTACTTTCATGAAAAAACACCAACGGTCGCTTATTCCAAGGCTCACTCATGGAAATCAGTTTTTCCTGAGAAGAGTCACATTTCCAAGGAAGATAGATTTGAATGTTAGGTTAATATTTATGTTCCTGAACATTTGGGTACTCTTCCAACATATCAAGAGCAAGGTCTCCAGGGGTTAGTTGCTCATTTTCCTGGTATGATGCTCTTCTGTCCTGCTGATATGGCTTTTGCAACTGTTGTTGCATACCTAGAAACAGCAGGTTTCTTTCAAAAATTTAAAAACATTGTTCTGCTTTCCTTTTTTGATTTTTTTAGACCCATTTAGGCAGATCAACAAGAAATGTTTCTTCGCAAAAAGCAGTAATACTGAAAACAGAGCATGAAGGTTTTCTCATATCACATAGCTGGAAAAACTCAGGCATAAACCATTGGTTATCAATAGAGTCATCAGAAATATTAATGTGATATGTAGCATCTGTTTGCATTTTGCACCCTGTTTAAAAAAAAACAAACCAACCAAACCAAACAATGATTCAACAAGCTGTAAGTGAAATCAAGGCTGCAAAGGAAGTAGCAAAATCCCTATTAATGCCTTCAGAGTAGATTTTATGCCTAAATACCCAGTGGCTGCAATATCTGTAGGTGTACGCTGCAGTAACAAAGCAGTAGTTACAGCACTGAAGGGACTGATTGGAGCACAACACTGAGACTCAGGTTAGTTAAGTGTCTTAACTCAAACTTCCAGACAACTGAAGTCAATGAAAACAGTTTTGAGGTGCTTTAGATTACACTGTTTGCCTTTTATTTAAGGAAATACACAAGTAAAATATGAGTAAAATTAAAGAGAACTTTTACTTTGTTCTTCTTGCTTCTCAGTCCTGAAAGTGAAGAACACTAGATCTTTGTGTCCTAGAGCAGCTGGCTTGAGGGAAGCCGCAAGTTTGTTTCTAAATTAGCCGTAAGTCCACATTGTTTCCCTTCAGAAATGAAGACCCTCTTTATTTTTTGAGTTCTGAGCATGAAGAGCAAAGGAAATAGTGACTCTGTAATAGAGAAGAGCAAAAATTTATTTTGGAAGAGAAAAATAACCTTTGTTATTTTAAATGTTGGGAGTGGACAGTTTGTTTGTTTGTTTGTTTGTTTGTATGATTGTTATTTGTCTTCAATAACAAATTGTCATAAGAAAAATCTTGGAGGGCACACAAACATTTATCAACATTGTGTCTCTGTGTAGGAAGCCACAGTGATACCCTTTTACTTCTGAGTAATTGCTGAGCGAGCTCCCATGTTGATTGTTTATATGTTATGCTTTTCAGGGTGATATAACAAGCATCATTCCGTTCCCCCTTAAAACCTCTCTAACAGTTAATTTTCTGACCCTTTCTGCTGCCGTATGGATCCAATGTTGTACAGCAGCCTCTGCCTTACAGGCCTCTATATATGTCTAATATGTCCACACAGAAACAAATTGCTGGTGATCTGGACAACAGTCATTTTCCCCAGCTGAAATGCTGCAGTCTGTTTCCAGTGAAATTCCAGGCTCTTGTGCACAAAGCATGAATTTATGCTAATTAATCACCTTTTTTTAATCAGTAGGGTGTGCACTGTCAAGCATATTTGACTCAAATAAAGAAGCATAAATTGGTTTACTCAGTTAAAATCTTTGATCCGGCAATAACAGGTAATAGTTGGAGCTACAGGAATCCGTAGTGTTTATGGATCCCAATTTACTGTTTGGCCTCTAAAGCAGAGTGCTAAAAGTGGGTAGGAATTTCTTCACTGGCACTTAACAGAGCACTGAGTTCTTGAGAGTGAGAGATGCACTATTTCTCCTAATAACATTGTTTCTTCATTGGTTTTCCCTTGTTAGACTGACAGAAATAGGCTTCTAAATTAGCATTATGCCATATGCTACTGCAAAATTGGAAGCATACATTGCTGCCATAAGACAAAATCTAGCTACAAGATGTAGGAGCTTCAGTGAGATGTACTCAGAAAAGGAGCCCTGCCCTTGTTCAAGAGCATAAAATTTAATTTCAGACTTTGTTCATTTTAGAGTGTGGATGAAGACAAAAGAGGTAGTGATTAAAAAGAGTATGTATATATTTTACATATTCATTTAGGACCTGCCTGCCGTCCTAAGAGTTGGAAATAGTCAAAATACTGTGTTCTGTCCAATGAAATGCTGCAAAGATTACAGATTTTTTAATGACCAGTAACTTGGAACCAGTTCAATAATATAGTTATAATCTTCAAAATTACTGATAAACCTTTTTCACCTAGTCAGCTGTTTGCTGTGACATGAAATGAGGAAACAGTTTCTTGGATGAGATAAACAAACAACTTTGTTATCATTGCAAAATTGAAGTGTGCAACACAAGCAAAATAGCTTTTTACATTTTGTTTTTAGCAGTTACCACTTGCCTTATTGTTTAACTCCAACTGTTCCTGTGTTCACACTTTGTGCTACCTTAAAGAATTCAATGAGTTATCCTTCCAGCCTATCCTTCCAAGGATAAAACCCAACTTTTTTTTTCTTTTTTTTTTAACATTTGCCTTATTCACAGCTATTACAAGAAATTTAAGTGTAGAGATTGGTTTACTTAGGTTTTTGGCTAACAAAGGTCAAGAGTTATAAATGTGTGAATCATTAATTGTCGTGTGTGTTCCTTTTACTGTGTTGCTGAGAATTGCACAGGAGAACAGAGATTAAATACTTCCCCACAGGCTGCAGTGGTTCTTCTCCCCATTGCCATAGTTTACTCTGCACTGGTGCAAAGAGACATCTGCCCAGTTGTACTGGTTGCTTCTGATGGCCACTTGGACATCCACCAAGAAATAATGTTACATTGAGTTTTCTGTCATTGAGCCCTTGCTTTTCCCAGAGAGCAGAGCCTCCCAGAATATCACATATTGGCAGGGTGTCAATCTGCCATTTTGTCAGGTGCTTTGATACACATACACATTTGTAAAAGAAAAGGACTTTAGGCAGATCTGGGACCTCATAGTGACTGATCCCAAAGCATTTAGCACTGTTCAGTGGGAATATTTCTGAGCTTAAAGTGAAGTTTATGAATTATTAGTTGCTAATTGGTGTCCCAAAAGTCGTCTTGCAAGTTATGGGTCAGACATCTTGCTGTTTGACCCAATATGGTATCTTCTGATACCAAAATGGTATCTTCTGAGAGTAGTGATTACTTGTGACCAGGGATCAGAGAGAGATCCTAGCTGGTGTGGCCTGTGGCTAAGTCACTGAGTGTATTCATACAGTGTTACTGAGGGTCAATGCTGTGCACTGACAGAGCAGTATGGCACTTTACATGCTCTATTTCTGAGTGGAAGTCTGGATGTGTTTGGGGACTTTAAGAGCAGTCTGTCTCCATCACACTCATCTGTGGAGCTTAGACTGAGGCAGCCCCTCAGTGGGGTTTTGGGGGTTGACTCTGTGTGGCTGAATGTGAGTGTGACCAAAGAGCAGGCTTGAATAGCACTGAGCTGATACTGCTGAGATATACAGAGCATGCAACACTTGAAGCATGTGCTTCCCACTGCAGAAGAGTGACATACATCAACAACTACTACTGAAGAGGAATATTTTAGCATGCAAGATGCTTTCTTACCAGCAGCAGGATTAGCACTCAAGGAAAACTTAGAAAAGCAAGCAGTGAAAGCTTGAAGAAGGGGCAAAGATTGCAAAGTATCTGGCTTTGTAAAAGGACGTGTAAAAGCCAGTAGTGAGAGCAGTGCTCTGTTTTGGCATCCAAATGCAACTAGCAACCTTTGACTCTATGCCAGTTCAGCACTGGGTGTGAAACTCTTGGCATTTTGCCTTGACTTCACAGCATTTTTAGGTCTGGAGACAGAAAGTGCTGAGAGAGAGGGAGTGCAGAGACCTGAGTACTGAGATGGTTTTATAAGTCTTGTTTGTTTCTCTTTTCTATTTACCAGCAATTATTGATATCTTTGGGATTATGGAGGATCTAACTTGCTAAGCTTAGGTTGGCAAAACAAACTCCATCTCTCATTTTTTTAGAAATACTACTTAGAAGTGTCAAGTTGTCCTCCCTTTAAACAAACAAACAAAAATATTTCCAGCCAAGGAAAGCTTTTATCTGATGTGATTTTCAGTAAGTGAAAATCATATCAGCTTAAAATGCCAACTTCCTTATAAAGAGCCAGTATGTTTTTTAACATCTCCCCTCTTCCCAGAATTATCAGAAGTGCATAGAGTATCTGGAAAGAAATGGCCACAGCTTCTGAAAAATCAGAAAAATTAAAATTATAATAATGTTTCTAGTATAGTTTGTGCTTGCACAACAAATTCACTACATCAAGAGGTTTAACCTGAGCCTTTAAATAAACTAATTTTAGATCAAAGTGATGCTTTTCCAGAACAATGAAATTATTTTCTTTTTGCTTGTAGGTGTGAATTTCCCCAAGTCATAACAAATTTTAAGTCTGTATTTATATAATGAGTGGTATAAAGTCAGAAGTCCTCTCATTAATCTTTCTATGAGTTTCAATTAACAGGTGCATAAGGATCTTCAAAGCTCTGATAGCTGTGGGTTTTACTCAGCGTTCTTTTGCCCATTTGCTGTTTAAGGCAGCACTCCTCTTCTGCATGGGAGGAGAGGGAGGGAGGACTGTACTTCCCAGCATCACTGCCACAGACCTTGGCAGCAGAAAGCCCTGTCAGGCAAAGGGGGTGATCTAGAAGCAGCAGGATTAGCAGATGCAAAGCCTGCCAACCTCGAGTCACCAGCACAGGAAAGGATTCCACCAGCCCTTTATTTCTTTGCATGTATTACCATACAGCTGTGTACATTGTGATTTCTGTGCCTACTGTACCAGCTTTTATTGCCACCACCTTCCCCTGTGGGCAGCACAACCCACAAATTTGCTATTTTGGTTATTCCAGCATCCCTTTGGGAACTTCGATGCCAAGCATGACCATGCTACTTCAAAGCAGAGATCCTAGGGGAAGATATTGTGTAAACTCTTACAGGCACTGCTGGGAGCAGCAGTGTGTCCCATAGTCCGCCAATAGACATGCCTGTTTATTCCCAGGCTGGCTTGCAGAGGAAGGCAGAGCAGAAGATTTCTCTCCATTTGCAAATCATATATAGCCTATTTTGTACTATTTACACTGGTTTTTCCCCTGTGTGTCTTGAATAGGATTAACAAATGGAGCTTTCCCTTTAAGCTCTGTTGAACTCTACCAAGATATTCAGAAACTGCATCAGAAGTTTTAAACAGTCTGTTTCACTAGTGGTTCACATGGCACTATAATTTCTTGTCTTAATGGAGGCACTGACACTTTGAGGGTGACAGTTCTTGCTCTGTATCACTATCAGAGAGTGTGATATATTAACTTTAAAGCAACGAAGAGGTTTTATTTGCTGAAAACAGGTCTCTTTAAATATTGACCTCTTTAAACATTAAACATTATGGACAAACATCTCAGAATTGATGATACAGGGATTGCAAAAGAAATTACTGTTTAAACCATGGAATGTGCAGAATGACTGTTCAGTGCAGCTGTCAGGGCCACCTCCAGCTACCCTCTGGAAAGTGCTCTCACCAACTGTGATATTGGGCTAACAGTGGTTTCAGACTTATTTCAGGAAGTATTATTGTCAAATAAGCATACTGACTAATTGCTTTAATGACTTCAAATCAATCTCTTATTGTCTGCCCTCTGATTTGAGAAGTTATTGCTTTGTGAAAAATAAAGTGATGTTGGTCATTAGGGCACATCAAAAAGAAAGTGTGTAACTCCAGATGCATAAAACTTCATAGATTAGTAATTTTCTCTCCAGATAAAAAAATGCATTGGTCAGTTCTTTGGAAATTTCAATTACTCTGACATTTGTATTGCCTCAGCAAGCTTGCCCAGCTTTGAGTTCTTTGAGTCGAGCACCTTGCCTGAAGAAGGGAGCACAAATTCTAGGCCATTACTAGCCCCTCTGAGTTTTTCTGCCAGATTTGTCTCCTTTTCACTACACTTCAAATATAAGAAATAGGTGTTCTCTGGAAAGCCTCAGAAGAGTGTAAACAATACTATACATCTGTTATGTTTTAGTTCAGTTCAGAAACAATCCTTTTGCAAGCAAGCTTACCAATAATCCAGTAGGAAGACTTAACAAAGGAAGAACTTGCAAGACCATACACAGACTGCACTTGCTACAGTATGGAAAACTTATGGCTTAACTTCAGGACAGAGTGATAAACCATCCTTCTACACTGCTTCGTAGGTGAGACCAGAAGCACAACTTTGAAGAAAACTTCCCAGTTTTTCCCACTTACTATGCTGCAGAGAGGTCTCAAAGCATATTATCTGGATTATCTGCAGGTAACTCCAACCCAGATGTGTCCCTGGACTCCTTCAGCCACTAATGAGCAGCAGAATCAAAGCAGGACCAATCTAAAGTAAAACCTACTGAAATTAATGTATTGTGGAATACCTGTGAATTGTTTTGCTTTATAGATCCACTCCTACTGTATTATCCTACTTGTCAGTGCATGCACAGCCCAAATGATCTTCTGGTATATAATTGATTACCATTTCAGCTGCAGTATCACCTCTGGCAGGTATTGACTGACTCATAAATATACTAATAAATGAGGAAAAAAAACCCCAGAAGCCAAAGCCAAACAAAAGAAATGGCCTCTGGTTCAAAACTGAAGTGTAATTTCTGTCTATTGCATTTTCTTCTGCTGCTTCAAAGCTTTGGAAGGAAACACTGGGCTTCCAGCCACAGGCAGGATTAAAGCTCAGATGACTTAGGTCACTGTTACTTCATTGACTTCAGTGGATAATATGACTACACATCCCAGATAAAGATATAGAAAAAATTATTTTGCCATAAGCAATGACTGCAGTTTCAAAATTTAAGTGTAGGTTTTTAGTTATCACAATAATATTACACCAGGATAAATAAGATTCACTCAGCTATCTTCTGCTCTTCATTCCAAGCCACCAGTTTCACTACATTAGAAAGGGCAGGCTGGAAGTATCCCTGGTGCCATGAGAAACAACAGATTCATGCAACATACCTTTATAGAATGTGATCTAAAGCCCTACAATTTAGGCTTCCCTTTGGATGCTAACTGTTTCTGTATATATCTCTCCATCTGTCTACAGGCATATATTCTCAGGCAGCATCTGGAAATTATTTCTACCTGAAAGTTTACATCTGTCTCTTCTTGTTTAAGCTAACCTGCATTGATCTGCTTTAAATTAAGACCATGTGTTATGCATCATAATTTTGAGAAGGTTTACGCCAGCCTGCATTCCAGTTATCAGTATTTTCCTCAGCAGAAGCTGAAGGCTAGTTCTTCACCTAAATATTTACATGTTTCTTAGGTTTCCAGAAGATTATTATTGCTATGCTTTAAAAGAATCTACTTGGAAGAATCTGTACAAATTTCTTTTGGAAAAGAGGTCCCTCTGTGACACCTGCAGTCACTTAGATGCATTCCACATTTTCTGCTTTTCAAAGACCCTAGAGTTTCTGTCTGTCATTTCCAGTGCTGCTGGGTTGGCATGTCAGGGAATTTCTTTCTTTTCCTAGTGATCACAGAATTGAGGACCTTTCTAGCAAGTGCACCTAGAGTTGGGCAACTGGGCTGCTCTAATATAAATGATATTGAATATAAATGTACTGGGATTTTACCAAGAGTAATTAATTTTAAAATCTAAGTGGAAGGTTACAGTCAGCTGTGCTGATCTCAGCTGACCTACAGATAAAAGACACAGGTTAAATCAGCTGTAAATCCGAGCAATGACTATCCAGAGGAACCTGTTGATCTAATTAGAGGTAACTGCTGAAAACATAACAGTTCTGTGATAGACATGCTCTTGCAAAGGGTATTAGCTTGTAGACAAAAGATGGCAGATGACTGAAAAGAAACCCTCCAAACTATATGTGAGCATGAAGCAGTTTATCCTGTAAAAACCTAAAACAAAAAAAATTTCCGACAAAGAACTAGGACACCAAGTCTTGGGTTAAATTTTGTTGAGAGAATTTGGACTCCCAGCAGCTTCTTAGACTGAGCAGTGGTGCTGCTTTTGAGTCTGCTAAATATTACATAGTTATTAATAATTTTCCTGACATCACTGATGAAAGTTAAAATCCAAGACAAACAGGAATAAAAGCAGTAGATAAATTGGCAGCTTAGGCCTATGCACCCTTTTATCTAAACAAGACTGAATATTTAGTTTTGCAAGTATGATTGTGCAACTCACCAGGTAACTGTTCCACTTCTGTCTCATTGCTCTTTAGTTAGTCACTGTCTGCAATATTTCCTGCAATACCTGTCCTTGACACTATCCAATACAGATGATTTTAAACTTATGTGTATGAAAAGTGTTTCTTTTTGTGTGTGAAGCTCTTGTTTTCCTACTGCCTCTTAAAACACTGCCTCTCTTTCTTTGCCTCCATCTCTAGCTTCTGCACTTCACACTCAGAAAGGCTTTGCTAACAGCTCCAATGCAGCCACTCATGGAGAACAAGCAAAGCATCTCAGAAGCTGGACAGCATTTCACTTGAATAGTTCAAATCATCCCTGTATTTAAAGTCAGAGATATGCTTGTGTAACTTAATTGAATTAGGACATTTCACAAAAAAAAAACCCTTTATCTAAGCTTGACTTACCTAATGCTTTCTGCTGGTGCTACCAAAGAGTCATCCTGACTCTGTGACACCAAGAACATTCAGAATTTGAAAAGGAAAGAACACAAACTTAAATCCTTATTTATCTGGGTAAGGAAATCACCCAGCTTGGGGATTTATTTGGCAGAACTTAGAATGTATCAAATCTGACTAAAGATCTGGAAACTCAACGTCTCTCTAACATTAAAAGGGAAACTTCCTCGAGATTAATAGAAGGATGACAGCAAGTGTTTCATGATTGTGAATAGAAATGCAACCAACAAACTGACACATCTGAGAAATGCTTTTCTAAGACACACAGCTGCACTACTGAACTACCTGATGGTAAAATATTGAAACACAAACATTCCTCCACCTGACAAAGAACTTTCAAATTTTAAGATTTTATATGGGCAGCTTTCTAGCTGCCAAAGGTTGTTGAAGCATTACAGTTTTGTTTTTCGCACGTTGTCAAAAGATTTTTTGTTTTGGCTTGTGTGCTTTCAAAGGCAGAATAGAAATATTGACAAAGGCACTATTCATGTCAGTATTTAACTGCTGATTGACAACTCTTTTTCTGCATGCTGGTGGAAGCTGCTGAATTATAGCTTTGGCTGGAAGAAGCCAACAGTGAAACTTAACACCTCTTTCTCAGTCCCAAATAACTGCAAATCTAAAGAGTCTTTTGTTGAAAGATTATTGCGTTTCAGAAAGCAGGCAAGAAGGAAAAGTATTTTTTTTCCTAGTCCAACTCTGACCCCTGAACTCAGGGTAGATATTTCTACCATCCTCATCGGCATGCCATCTAACAAAGAGGTCGTTAGTTTCCGTTAGGTGTTTTGTTTCCTCCCACATAATTTCAATGAAAGAAGAACAAAGTTTGAAGTGCTGGATGTTCCTATGTTTAAAAATTCTACGGCAGAAAAAAAGGGAAGTTGAAGAGATGGACCTTGTTGAGTAATGAGACCATGTTTTCTATACAAATATTAAAAAACAGAAAAAACCCAGAGAAAATAGGCCGGTTATAACAAAAAGTTATTTCACATTTGTAAGCAGTATTTACACATAATTGTCTACTAAAAGAAATGGTGCAAAATTTCCATGAAACAGCTGCTATTTCTACCTTTTTTAATATTTTGAGCTTTCATTTTTAAATTTCTTCTTTTAAAAGGGGAGCCTTGAGAGGGCTTTGGGGAGGATCTCATAATTGTCTGCCATTCCCTCTAAGGAGGTTGTGGTGAGGTGGGGGCCCATATCTGTTGCAGTGCCCGAAGTGAGAGGACAAGAGCAAATGGCCTGAAGCTGAGACAAGGGAGATTCAGTTTAGGTACTAGAAAAAATTGTCACTGCTAGGGTGGTCATACACTGGAATAGGCTGCCCAGGGAGGTGGTGGAGTCACCATCCCTGGAGGTGCTCAAGAGACATCTGGATCTGGTGTTTGGTGGTGTGGTTTAGGGATTTTGGGGAGTGCTGGGTTGATGGTTGTACTGGATGAACTTGAAGTCTCTCCCAATCTTGATTATTCTCCAAAAGCACTTACCTGGGTATTGCAGGGTAAACATGCTGGACTTTGTCTTTCAAATACATGGAAACAAGTTGGCATTTACATGGGCCAAAATACTTAGAAGTGTTTTTGTTTCAGAGGTCGACTTTTTGAATATAGCAAATGAGGCAGAGTCAGCCCTAATATTCACCAAATAATAATATACCAGGAATAAAGGGTCTATGGCTACATTACCATTTGAATTATCTCTCTGGCATGAGACCATTTATTTCATTTAATATTTCTGAATATTCTGACATGTCAAATATATGTGAAATAATTTAATCCATTGAAATATCAAGATTATTATTTTTCAAAAGAGTGAAAGACGGTGAAAAGATGAGGGAAGCAGCAAAAGAGAATAGTAAGCTACTCATAAATGTACATGTCCAATCCAGTATTTTGACAAAAAACGTGTGTGACATTTTGTTCTCTGGGTGCCCAATAGTTTTGTCACATTCCCTCAGTGTGTGAATTCTGAGAGGTCCACCTTTTTCTCAAGAATTTTCACCTATTCACGTGCTCCTCCATTACTTGACACAGAACAGATCTTCGTGCCCTTCATGTTCTTTTAAACTTTTAAGCCATTAGAGAGAATATGACTCTGACAGTCTGGCAAAAAAGCCTTACATCATTCTGTTCCCAGAATCTGTCCGAATTAAGGAGGTGTTTCCTCACATTTCTTTAGTGAAGCTGCTGGTGTCATCACCCTCTCAAAACAGATGCCAGTGGATCTCTTCACAACCTATCAAGCTTTCAGTAGTAACTGCTATTTTGTAGTATTCCACAGGCTTTTATCATCACCTTAAAGCCTCCATTTCTCTAATAATTGTTTCGGTTCTTGAAAAAAAGAAAACCATTTACCATTTTCAGATTTCTTATTCTTAAGATTTTGGGAGTACAGTGGGAGAAGAAGAGAACTTTGAATAGAAGGCTTAGACAGCAATTTTGTCCTCCAATTTTAAACTCTTTCTTAAAAAACTCAAACCAACTAATCTTATAAAGGAGAACTGTTTAAAATGCTTTCAGAGGAAAATCAGAGAAATGATCCTACCAAATTACAATGAGAACTCTGCCTGAAGGTATGCACCCATCACTTTGGTAGGACCTGCACAAGTAGTATGCCAAGACCAAAAAAAGAAATCAATCCCACAAAACTTAAAAATTCAGGAAGAAATTTTCCCCTTGTATAGAAAAGGAAACCTCTTTGAGCTCTGCCTCTTAAATGATAATGCCTTACAATCCTTGCTTTCTACATTACCTGCACCTAAGTCTTGTACATACATATCTAAAAACTTACATATAAGCAC
The DNA here is from genome assembly GCA_013397375.1 of Toxostoma redivivum. Lineage (NCBI taxonomy): Eukaryota > Metazoa > Chordata > Aves > Passeriformes > Mimidae > Toxostoma > Toxostoma redivivum. The sequence continues at coordinate 61,604 of VXBI01007338.1, forward strand.
CAACATTCTTTGAAATTCAGTTTTCTCCATAGTTTTTTGGAATTCGGGTGATTCTAAAACTTAACTTAGAAGTTGCCACAGGAAAGGACTAATCTAACATCAGAAGCATGTCATTAAATTCACATAAAGAGCCTTAAAAATTCATAGTAAATTCCACAAAATATCTCCAGAAATACATACCTTTTTATCAGTACGATGTGGACTGTGTCACAAGCTTTAGGGTATTTTATATAGCTCTATTCTGTGGTGGTTTCAGCCCAGCAGTAACTGTGGTCAGGTGAGTAAGGATGTCTCAGAACTTCATCCAAACTCTCATAGTCTCTTCTTGCCAGTAAATATTATTTCTTTCTTCCTCATGTCTGTCCCAGTTCTGCTTCTAGAACTACTTAAAAAATTGATCTAGGTTACTGTTCTGGACAGCTATTTTCACCTGCATTATGGGAGACATAGACAAACAATGAGTAGTTATAAACCCCAGCTATCTGAACTACTTTAATTTGTTTTTATGTGTATTTATACTCTGACATGCACACTATTAAATGTTACTTCAAGGAGCAAAACTTGAGTGGAAAAATGCTCTGGTGTTTTGTCCAGGAGCAGTGAGTGGAGGTCCTCAACTTCTGGTAACTTTGAGCAGATAATTTTTCTTTCTTTGCCTGGGGTTTTTATCTCAGCAACTGTGTAGTAGTTCTTCTTTTCCCCTACAACTTTTTCTGCTTTTATCTTTAGTCAATGTCAGTTCTCAGTACAGGAAATTTCTTGCTGTGTCTTTGACTGGAACCAGAATGAGAAAACCCTGTCTCACCATCAACTTTCTGTGCTCTCTGTTGTAATGACACTAAAATAAATGCTAAAAAAATCTGGACAGCTCTGTTTAGGCCATTCAAACTAACATTACTTTTAGCTGTTTTCAGCTTTTTAGTTCCATTGTGCAAAGTGGCAGTTTAAAATATGTTGTTGTTAAATTAGTTTAGCAGTTCCTGTACAAACAGATCTAAGTACCATCTAAACAGCTAAACCACTGTTTTTCACTAGGTGCCTGACTGGGGGGAATTTCCAATAAGAACTGACGTAATACTTCTGTTTGTGAAACAGACAGACACAGTGTCACCTGTGTCATCCCTGGGCTGCATTGCAAAGGCATATCTTTGTGTCAACAAGGTGATGTGACCTGTCCTCATCATTGATGCAAAAGTACTGGCAATCTGGGAGAACTGCAGTTGGCAAAGTTAGAAGCTAGCTCTGTGACTTTCAGGTGAGGCCAGATGATGGGAACAAACTCGCTTTAGACAAGCAGAAGTAAACAAATTTCAAACAGGCAATGTTTTTGACATAACCTCTATTTCCAGAGAAAAGCAAAACCTAATACACTTTCTGACCAAAGGACAAATGCTGAGCCTTGGCTGCATATGCCTAATTTTCATTGTAATCAGCAGGAACTCTGTCTATGTCAAAGGTCAAAACTGAACCCCAACTTGCAATATAATCATGTGATTTTGCCAGCTCCACCTAAGTGTAATAAAGTAGAATTCAAGCTATCACATCACTGACTAATACATTTCATGTTTAAGCAAAGATACAGAACTTTAAATTAATGACAGTGCAAGAACATGAAAGTAAATGTAAACAAAATAAATACCTTGAAGTACAAAATATGAAACCCCAAACATTTACCAAAGCATGGCTTAAATGTTCTGTGCACAAGAGAGCACATCTGAAGGAATAAGAGATGTGCTATGAAACCAGATATTAAAGCTGCAGAAGGAGAAGAAACTCATGGATGAACTTAAGTCAAACATGTCACCTCAACTACAATGTCTAAGTTCAAAGAGCAGCAAGCAATTTAATAAATGCCACTGAGAACTGGACATTTGCAGTTGAATAAAAAAAAAAAAGTACAAAACCAGTTTTCCAGCCCTTTTTCCACTAAGGGGAGGAGTATTTTCCCTTTTGAGGTTCTACTGGCTTGAACTAGTTTTGCACCTTCTACTTCCTCTGTGCCCACCATGTCATGACACTACAATGAGTCTTCTCCTTCCAGAACATCACAGTTTTCATTCCGTGCTGTGTCTTGGCTGTCTCATAGGAATATGACTGTATGAGGTGCAGAATCTGACATACAGCATGAGTTAAATCCCCAGGCACTCTGCTCTTAGAATGCAGGTTATGAGGTCCAGGGCACTTCTAACTCTGTTCAAGGTGAAGCAACACAGGACACCTGCTCAAGCTCTGGTGACAGTTGTATGGATCCTTTGAAGGCAGACAGGCATGAATTAATTTAATTTTTAAAGCAGTAATTCCCATCTCACACATACAGTTTGTACATACAGATTCAGATACAGTTCTTGGGAGTTGATTGGTTTATATACACGTTGCCTATAGCCACCTGCCCACCCGTCCTTAATGGCACATCTCTCACTGTAATTATTTTTAGAGTAAAAAACCTTTTTTTGGCAAAGAAACCTTGATCATCTTTTTGAGATTCACTATATGATTTATATTCTTAGAACAGGAAAACATACCCCTCAGAGCCATCCCAATTTGTTTTTCTGTATATATTCAGTTAATTAAGTTTATATCTTTAGAAAGTAAATAATATTTAGAAAGTAGAAAATTAGTAGACCCAGGGAAAATGTTAAATAAATCTGAAGTGTGTGCACATTATGACACAGTTTTTAAATTTCTGCCTTCCCAAGTGGGTGTGGAGATCATGTATTATAGTATGACAAGATATATATTGTCTATTTTAAACCGTGTTATGATTTAAAATATTTTACTACTAAAGAAGGGAAGCACTCAGATCTGAAATAAACCAGACTTAGAGTAGGTGCGAATTCTAATCAGAATGTAATGTCTTCCCACTACTACCATCCAATATTCCAGCAGAGTTTTTCCTGTTGTCTGCTAGGACTTATGTTACACTTAACCTTGAAATCTTCTGGCAATGCAGGGCCTGGTTCCACTTCTCTACTCCACCATGCTCACAGCAGTGTGATGATACGTCATCAACATGGCACAGCACGTCTTTCAGGGCTCCCTGGAAGAAGCTGAGCATTTTGTTTGCACAGACAGCAGATCTGGCTCTTGAATTCCTTCTTCTTGCTTCCCTTGGCAATTTGAGAGACATTTGAGACTTTAATCTTAAGATCTAAAAGGACTCCCAAGGGAAGGTATTGCATATTGTGGTGACTTTTCACTCTGAAGTGACAATGTCTTTGTTACCTCAATGTCCTCCTCCTTCAGTGCCCTAATTGTAACCTCAATATCCAATCTATTTGACTTAAAGGAAGGAATTTGACTTAATGCTGGTAAGTATGAAGTCACTAAGGGAACAGAATTCACCATTGTGTCTCTATATTAGCCTTGATATAAGCACCACTGACTAGGAGAAAGAGTCAAGACAGAGCCCTGTCAATTTGATACATTTATTTGGCAGATTTAATCCCTGTAAAAAGATATAATTTGAAGATGTTTGGAGGCAGTTTGGTAAAAGAGTGGATAAAAAACCTATATCTCTTTCATACTGAATATGTTCCTCTGCCAATCCATGTAAACATCCCACTCTTGCTTTATTAGACCTTCACCACAAAATCAAATTCCCTCTCCTGGCTACACCCATGATGCTGAGAAAATATCATTAAGGCAGAAGGTGGTGGTGGAAGGTGAGATGAGAAAGAAAATAGCATAGAAAGCCAGAGAAGAAAAAGGAGTAAAAATAAGATGGCAAGGCGGTGGGGGGGAAAGAAGTGAATAAAACCAGATTTTAAGCTGACAGCGTATCCCTGCAGACACAAGAAAATGAACAATGAGTTACAAACCACATCAAGAGCGCACTTTAAAATGCCTGACTTATTTTCTCTGCTTTTACTCCACTGAGTTATTATTGGTCTGCATCCAGCAAAGAAGACACCATCTTAACTGGAGACGACCTTCAAACATAACAAAAATACAGCTGCAGGCTAACTGGTGTTCTTCAGTCAGGAGTAATGGTACTTGTGGGAGTAAAGCAAAAAGTGGAAAAAATAGTATCTAATCAGAGCTGTAGGGGGAAAAAATGTGTCTATGTGTGGGAAAGGTGATAACCAAGTTGAAAACTAACCAGGAAACAGGCTTGAAATAGTGGAAAACAGTAAACAAATTCCTGTGAGATGAACTAACATTGTGCCCTGCAATGAAAAGTAATTGGAAAGTAAAGAAAACAAGGATATAATAAAAACCATCACAGAGTCTTAGATCCCAGATAGCCCACACACTTCTGGTGCTAGGCACCTCTTAGAAGAACAGTTGGTCTCCTCTTTGACTCAGGAGAGTTCACAGGAATTTTAAAATTTCAGCTGTCTCTCCTGAAGGAGATCTAAGAGATATAAAGAACATTGCTGAATTGCTGCTGCCACTTCCAAATGCACAACCTCAAAAACTCGCCATTGCATCACTAGGATTGAGAGAGATTAAGACCATTTCATGCAATTCTACTTCTGTGGGGATCAATAGTTAAAATTTAATATGGAAGCACTTCTATGAAAAGATTTTCTGAACTTTGTCATTGTCTTATTTTGCAAATTTCCTGTTAATCCCTTTTTATTTTATTTTCTTCTCTTCAGAGTGATATTGCCTTTCTATAAAAGAATCCCACCTTCATCAGGAAATTTCCTGCAAACTAGTGGGTTGCCATCATAGACATAAATTTCTTCTGAGATTTAATCCTATGTGTTCATGATCTCTGTGCAGGAAGGTGTTGTATCTGCCTGAAACTTGTCTTTCTTTCTTAATTGGGCTAGCTGATCTAGTGACTCTTGTGGTACAAATCACTGGTTTTTTTGTTTTGTTTTGGTTTGGTTTTTTATAGCTCTCTGGAGCATTATTCTTATTAATTTATGAATTATAAAAATGAGTTACGAGCTCCCCCCATCACAAAGACACCACTCCCCCATTATGATTGTCTGTAAGTCAATTACCTTCCTTGTGCCTCATCTGGAAATGTGGTGCCAGAGGATGAGTCCATGGAAATTACTGGCATATCTGGAAGAGCCAGTGGTAATAACGTGAGAAGTTACCTGAGAAGTCAGTTGGCTTGTGAGATCCTGTGCCAACGCACAGGTGGCTAGTACAGACTCTGTTCTCCAGGAGAAATGCCAACAAAGCTGCAGCAACCTAAAAGCATTGGGTCAGCCCAGTGTGTACCCCAGAACCATGCTCCAGTGGATGTGATGCAACAGGTCTCTATCAATCAAGAAAAGAGAATTAGTTATGAGATATACCCATGATTCATTCAAATGAGATGGCAATACTGGCTCCTACAACCCATGATGTCCCTACTCTAGCAGGCAAGACCGTGTACTTTGACCCCTAATAGGAACCTCATGTACTTATTAAACAAAAATAAATCTCTTCTCAGCACTCCTAATGTTTGATATAAGCTATTTGCATCACAATAACATGAATAGTTGTAACACTGAAAAATCAGTACGCCTTTTAACTGCTAAGTCATTGCCCTTTCACCAATCAATAATTCCAGACCTCTTCTAAGGGTATAGTCTCAGCAGAGTCCTCAAGGGTATCTTGCATGTGGACATCTTATATGCTCCTAGGAAGCAAGGATTGTGAGTTTATTGAAGACTTCTATAAAATAATCTTTTGACATCTGATTTGTGTAGGCAGCTCTGGTCTTAGGACCTCATAATTATTGCCAGTAGAACTGCTTGATCCAAGGTCATCATCTTTCCTTCTTTTCTGCATGGTCAGTCATCCAGGGCCTTTCAAATTCTCTTCATTTGAGCATGGGATAATTTCCATGAACTCAGAGTGTGGCATAGGATGTAGGAATACTTGTGTGCTAATTCAGTGTGCTGTTGCTTTGCATTAGTGTCATGAACCTGCTTTCAAGCCACTGTATTTATTTAACAACAAGTTCAAGACATCTGTGTAGAGGGTAAAAGCTACCACTAGTCTTATGTTGATGAGTATACCTGGTACAACACCAAAATGTGTCTTTCTTCCCATCCTGTTTAGGATGGAGGAGATTTTCAGTTTAACCCGTTGCTGTTTTTTGAGCGTAACCTTACTGGCACCCTTTCCACCTTGCACCAAGAGCAGCTGAAAGTATGCATAGCTCTTCATGAACTCTGGTGATTTATTGCTCTGCATGTATTAAATCTGGTGTTCATTTGAGTGCTTTAATGCAAAGCTGCAGACTGTGGTGGCTCAGAAGCATCTTCAACCAACAAATGGGCTCCAGCCTTTGAAACATGGATGTCCAGATGGATAGCTGAAGGTAGCAAATGCCTGACCTGTCCATTTCAAACTGCTGGTGACTCTTCGTCCTGATTGCTCCTCACTGACCTGTACATATGTCTTCACATAGCTAATCCCAGTGAAACTGCAGTCCAAACCTGCGTTTTGGAATCTCTCTGGTTTTTGCTATAGCTGGCTTTCAATGGGGGTTGTAAATACAAGCTAGTGGCAGTATAAAAATGCAGTTACTTCATTATTTTCAAGTGACAGTGAGATATCCCTTACAGATACAGAGCAACACTTGTTTCAGAGAAATCCATTATAATTAAGTTAAGCATTTAACGTTACAGTGACTCCATGACTCATCTGCTTGGGATCCTCCTAACTAGCTGTTCTGCAGTTGGAAAGGAGGGAATTCCAAAGGCAAGTCAATATTTGGTTTTGTTTTTTTAGAACTAGCTGGTTTCCAAAACCCCACCTTTATTTTAGTATGAGTCTATGGAAAGAATTTTCCATTTGTTTTGTATAATTTTCAGCTCTGTGGAAAAGACCTGCACAAGTGTTTGGGAATTTTTTTGATTATATAAGTTGCTTTTGTTGAATGTTAAGGTCATGACTTCAGAGTCAAAAACAACTACAAAATGCCTAACATTATTTCTTTTTGAAATGGGCTTTCTCTGTAAAGGTGCATTTGATATTTCTAGGTCATATTTTCAAATTTAGTCTTTCAGTAGAATGGCAGGGTAACTGAATGATACATCATGGAATCATAGGATGGCCTGGTTTGGAAGGGACCTTAAAAGATCATCTCATTCCAAGCCCCCTGCCATGGGCAGGGATACCTCCACTAAACCAGGTTTCTCAAATCCCTGTCCAACCTGGCCTTGAACACCCACAGAGTTCAGGCATCCACAGCTTTTCTGGACAACCTGTGCCAGAGCCTTACCACCCTTGCAGTAAAGAATTTCTTCCTAATATCTAATCTAAAGCTATTCCTTTTCAGTTTGGAGCCATTGTCCTGCCACCACAGCTCCTGAGGAAGAGTCTCTCTTCAGCTTCTCTGTAGGGCCCCTTGAGATACTGGAAGGTTGCTTTGAGGTCTGCACACAACCTTCCCTTCTCCTGGATGTAAAGACCCAACTTCCTTAGCCTCTCTTCATAGAGGCCATAGTTGCTCTACAAGAGCAAAACCTTATATTTTAGCTCTCCATGGAAGATGATATTTTTTTAGGAAGCAACAGAAATAAAGATTAACTAAATTAATTGAAACCTACACAGGTTTTGCAACATTTTTGTAGAGCTATCTTCCCTGTCTGACAGAGGGCCACCAATTTCTCTGTGCTCAATTCTCTCCTAATTAAAGAACTTTATATTACTCGCCTGCTACAGACTTGATACTGTAGGAATAAAAACTTTCAGGAGCTCAGATGCTGAAGCAATTGAGGCTATATAGGCTACTTAGGCAAAATTGAACTCATTTTATGTACAAAAATCTAATTCTCTCTAATTCACACTCTAATGCCTATTACATGCTTCTATGAGTCAGGAATGGAGCAAGAGATATCACATTGCAGACAAAAAGGCAAAAATAATTTACAATTTTGTACTTTATGCAATTTAATTTCATAGACAACCTTGAGGTTGTTTTCCTATCTAGTTTAAGAAATTTTACAATTGGAATATTGCAGTACTTTCAAAAATGCCCTAAACACTGTGTTAGCAAAAATTCCAAGTTTGGGAGTCTTAAAATTACTTAAGCTGTTTTTTTAAGTGCTTTGTGCCAACAGAGCAGGGGCCAGAATTCAGATTATAAACCTTAGCACAAGGTTTTCATTTTTTCAAGATATCAGAACCCCAAAATAGGTAGAACAAATTAAAGGACCTTCTAACTCTCTATCTACATTGCAATGCAGCAACAAAATAAAGTCCAAAAGCAGAGATGTGTGCTATTTGTTTTCACTGATGGAATGATGTAGGAAGCAGCTTTTCCTCTCATACTTGCCTGTTCTCTGAAGACTCCAATTCTGGATACTCCTAGTGGACATGAAACTGACTCGTAAAGCTTTTCTCAAGCAGTACCTCTTCACTCATAAGTAACCATGTTCAGGGAGGGACATAGTTTGAAATTCAGGTGATACAAATAACCAGAATCAAACACTCAATCCTAGTAATGGCTGTTTCAATCAGTGTAAAACATTTTAATCCAGCTGACAACAGCACAGCTATTCCAACCTCGACTGGATAAAGATCTAGCCCAAGAAGACAGTAAGGTTTACTCCAGTGTCTGAGTTTACAGGACTATTTTGCACATTTCCTATGAACAAAACTTTTTCAAGTGCTTATTTTCTCCCTATGAATATGTTTGATAAATATTCTCATACAAACAATCTCAGGGTCATTCAGAGCCCTAGCTATGACAGAGGAATAAATGCATGCCACAGGTCTGGGTGCCTCCAGCAGGTTTTTTCAATATTCCAGTGTAAGGTTCAAGCCATGTGCTCTAGAAGCATATGTAGCCAGATCTCCAAGCCACAACTTGCTCTGTGCAGTAGCACAGATCCTCAGCATTTACAAAGTAGTTCTTTAATGTCCAGAACTATTTCTGTCCCTCAGAAATACCTCTCCTTATGCCTAAGACACGCCTCTCCAGGGCCATCCACTGAGTGAGTGATCAACAGGAGGTCTCTGCACCTGGCTCCAAGCACTCACACAACAGTTTAGTAATTCTCTTAATGGAAAGGCTGTATACCTTCCATCAGATTGAAACAAGGGAAGAAACATTTTTCAGCAACCTTATTTGATCAGAGTGCTCATAGTTAACAAGAGGTGTTTGGCTGGGGCATCTCTTTCAACTAGGGAGAGAAAAGGAGATTCCTTTCTCTGACTGTGGCTCTCAGAGCTTCCCAAGACAGGGGCTTAGGATGAAAATCAAACACTTTAACGATATGATTTTATAAAATAAACAAAACAGAAACAAAAAAGAGAGCCGAGAAATCCTGAGGATCCGATTCTGAATACTGAGTGGGAGCAGAAAACAAGATGTAGCTGTCTTTTGCAGCAGAAATTTTGCTTGCTGGTCAGGCAATGTATTTTTCTCATGGTAGTTTTGTGATTCATGTGATTCACAGATCTTAGGAAAACTGGCCAGAGAAGGGTAGCATGTGCCACACAATCCTCTTATGCTGTTCCTCTAATCATTGTGACTCAAAGAAGTAGGTTAATGATTTTTCCTCTCCTAAGAAATGCATTAATTCACATGTATCCATCCTGTTTTAAAATATTCTTCATCACCACAGGTCAACCAAACAGCTAAACTAAACCTGGGAGAAAGCACAGAGATCTGAAAGAATAGAATAGGCATGAAAAACAAACCAAAGCACAAGTCAGTGAACAGCATGTACACTTTATCTTTGTGGAAAGAATATTTTCCTACTGGGAAGTGAAGTGCAAATAGAGTTGATTTTAACATTATGTGTTCCTCTCAAACTGCAATGAGAGAGGAAGGAAGTACATCTTAAATGTCAAGAAGTTAAGTTTTAAGAGAAAATAATGTACTTGTCTGTACCAAAGGTTTCTAATGAATTAGAGAGTAAAAGCAAAGGGGAGACAGATCTGGAAAAGCTGAAGATGTTTGCATTACTTGATAAAAACCCCCTCAAATGATTTTTGTGTGGCATGCACAAAAGATCAATTAGGTCAGAAGAGTTTGTCTATCCCTATTTTGGGGGTCATTCATCCCTGAAGAAATATACTGTGGTCTTAAGCACCATGGGGTTCAAAGATTTGAGATAAAATTATTGAATAAAGCTTCATAAGAGCTACAAATGTCAGAACTGATCTTGAAGACCTGCACACTTGATCCATGCTGGGTTTGTTTCCTTTACCAGATAACAGTGAATGGAATTAGTCTCCATTCACAGAACATAAGACTCTAACATTCAAGGACAGTGAAATCTTTCATGAGCTAAACTGGCAAGAGCAGAGTGTATGCTATGGTTGAAAAGCACTGAGCTTCTGCTTGATTTGTTCTGTTTGTCTCTGCAAACAGTCACTGTAGGCAGGTCACCTCTTTTACCCTTGGGAAGGCTATATTCTTGCAACACAGCTTTCTCTTAGTCATGACAGGAGCATGAAAAAATAACTACAGGGACTAGCTAGTGAATAGCACATCTTGTATCATTGTAGTTTAAGGGGAAAAAAAACTGTAATGAAAGAAGGGTTATGTATAGGGTGGATTTTGGTTCTGTGTTCCTCTATACATCAACAATGGACAATGATGAACAATGTTCAAACATCAAAAGACTCGAGGCTTAAATAACAAATTTAACAGATTTAACTGACTTAACTGATTTAACTGATTTAACTGATTTGTGTATGCCAAGGTTTTGTAGGGAGTTAGACACTAGGTAACTCTAGGTTCAATTATCCACAAGAATGTTAAGAAACTCTTCAGGCAGCATGGGACCCTCTTTGAGCAACAATTCCTGCCAGAGGCATTAGAGGTCCCAGACCTCAGCATATGAAGCAAAAGAGCTGCTCGTTTGCTGGTTATACATAAGTGAACCGCCGCTCAAACATGTGTAGTTTTAGTGTATTTAGCCCTTGTCAGCCACAGCCAAATAAACTGAGATTGCCTTTCCATTCGTAGAGAAGCTCCCATTTTCATCTTTTCCCTTGAATATGGTATATGCCTTCCCAGTGACTCTTTCCTATAGAGCCTTCCCATCTCAAACGTCTTTGACAAACAGTTTCTCTTCTTGCTAATTTTTAATAATAACAACACTCCAAACCAAAAATACCACACCCTTGGAATTTGCAGATTTTATGTAAATATTATACTTCACTCCACTCCTGGCATTGTTTTGCATCCCTATGTCTTTCTGTTGCAGCTCCTTCACTGAAGTCTTGGTTAATGCATCAAATCATATTTGGGCTGAGTTCCTCCTGCTGGTAACAACCAGCCTAGGTGATTTGACGCAGTATCCCTCACCATGTAAGGACCTTAGTGGTAACCCCAGTAAATGCTAATCTCTCTTCAATTTACAGTGACACTTTTACCTTTCAGGTAAAAGCACACGAAATGCTAAACATTGTTCATTGCTCAATGAAATCTAATTGTCAGCCTACAGCATATTGCTACCTCATCAGATGGCCAGTTAACACCATTTAGGTGTTAACACAAGGGACATTCATATGCTAGAAGATTTAATACCTCAGCTGTTCAGCCATAATAGTGTGCAAATACTATTTTGCTGTTACTAGTTCCTGTAATTAATTCCTGCTGGTTTTAAACCAGCACAAGTTATACGAGCATATTTGTGTGAGTGAAAAGGTGATTATACTTTTCATTATATTACTTGATATTTGTTGATTGAATATTGCCTTTAGTAGGTAGCAGCTTTATGCTTGTGCTGTTCAGAGCACCTGATATGTAGCTAATCCTTAGGAAGTAGCAAAGGTGGTGGCTGTGATGTGTGTTCTAAGGACTCTGGACTAAATTAAACATTTCTCTTGAGGTTTCCTGTGTTTGTACCCTTTATGTTGGGCAGGCTACCTCCCATATGCTGAGGTATAGAGGACACAAATACCTGGTAGGTGCCTTCATCTGAAACACCTCAATTCCTGTATTATTCTGTGCAATGCACGATATTATGCTTACCATGGCTAAGCAGTATTTGGGACAACTCATGTAGATTGTTGTTATCTCTTCTTCCTGTATTTCCTCTGTCCCACTTGCTAGGCATATGAGTGACTAGCTGGAGTACTTCCTGGGGTTCTGTGGGTATGCATCCTAGAACAGCTAGCTGCTTGTTCATTACTGTGCCTACTTGGCTGTCTCTCTGATCTTCCATTCCGCCTGGCCTAACTGAACATGTGGTCTACAAGCTATAGAGTTTGTTCTTCAATTCTACCTAGTAAGCAAAAGCCTGATGAATATGCTATAATTGAAGTTAGTTAAGTGAAACTGCTAATTTTCTGTAGGATGATGGGGACAAGAAGGGGCACGGGGAGCAAACTGAAATGCAAGACATTTTGTCTAAAATAAAAGCCTTTTTTACTGTGAGGGTGATAAAACACCAAAATCCCAGAGAGGCTGTAGTGCCTCAGTCCTTGTAGATACTAAAAACCCAACTGGACGTAGTCCTGAGCAATGTGCTGTAGGTGACCCTGCATGAGCAGGACAGCCAGACTGCCAGCCTCATCTCTCATGCTGTCACACTTTCACAACAAGGCATAGGTTCATTCAAAAACAGTTACACTGCTCAAAAATTTTCTGAAAATTTGACACGGCCTCTCTGGAAATGGGGTCTCATAAAGTAAGTATTTTGTGGGCTTGTCAATACAGAGGGAAATATGTGACTCAACCCAATACTAATAAAATTTAAACTGCTGTCTGACTAAACAGCCATCACCTATGAGACTAGGAGAATTGCTACACATTCCCTACTTGAGAATATGTTATTAACTGCATTAAATTAATGAGATAGCCTCCATGCAGGCAGCTTTGCTGATTTTTATTTGTTTAATTAAAGTTAACTCCTTTCAAGAAAGCTCTTTCTCTGTGACTAAATCTGGAGGATAAAACTAAACACTGGCGCACTCAGTGACAGAACTCCCCCCTAATTTAATTTGAGTCAGGATTCTTTGCATGTTTGACATACTGCCAGCTTTTAAAAGTCTTTTCTAACAGAGTATAACTTGGAAAAGATTTAGATGGTCATGAGGAATGTGGATTTTGCTAAAGTGTGATGAGTATTTTTGTTACCATCAAAAATGCTGAAAACTCTGAAATCTGTGCAGAAATCCAGTTTTATTTCAGTTTTCTTCTTCATTAGCTACACAGAATACTTTGGGAACTGGACATTTGCTGAATTATGTATGATTAGTCTTAAAAGTCAAATCTTTGTGCAATCAGTTTTGAAGATCATAATGTATGAAGCATTTCTCTGTTCCTATTTAAAACAGGATCTGACAAATTAAATTGTAAAAAAAAAAAAAGTAAAAAATGCACAAAACTATCAAGATGGCCTAAAGCATTAAAACCTAAAAGACTTAATAAAAAAAAAAAGGTGCTGCTGTTAGTTGTATCTACTGTACTACCCATAGGTACAAGTGACTGGAAGCTTAGAAGTTTATATAGTTACTAATTACATTGAGAGCATACATCCCCATAGGTTTATTGAGAAGAATCAGATGATGTTTAAAAACCCTATTTCTGATATTCTCAGTATGATATCCAAGGTGCTAGAATTAGGAAACAAACTACTTAATTCTAACAGGAGCCCAAGAAAAGGCACCTAACCTCTGAAGCAGGTTATGCCACTAGTTAGCTCAGTGTCCCATAATTGGCATTTGCTTGAGGAAACTGTGAGTGGTCTGGAGGCTGCCCTAGCATACTCTGATGTACGAGGAATTGAAAGAGATGTGTGTGCCAGCCTTAGCCATGCAAGTCTTCTGTCCCTGGTTAAACATTCAGCAGGTCTTAACGCAAATGCGTGCTGATGCTTCTCAGTTGTTCTCCTGCGGCACTCCTGTGGCCTAAAAGGAAAGAGGAGAGGTTGTTGCTTTAAGGAAGGAGATTGTCACTGCCTATTTTGTGGTCTCACTGTGGACCTTTGTTCTCAGAGTAGCTCAACACCTTAAAATACTTGGAGCATACACTTTCAGAGCTCCTTGCCAGAGTTTTGTAGAAGGCACCATGTGCCTGACAAAGTCACCCTGTCTATTGGCTCAGGGTGACCATGAGTAAGCCCATGGCAGAAGGGACTGCTGAGGAGTGCTTCCTCCTTCAGGCTGTCTTCTTTCCCCAACAGCCTGCTCTACTTCATTTTGACAGAAACTGCTTGAATGTCCAGCTTGGAAGTCAGGCTGTAAAGAAATACTGCCTCCCCCTGCAAAATTCCTGGCAGAAGGAACTGGTGTGCTGTGATGCCCAAGACAAAATCAGTTTTCTGTCAGTGAACTTTCCTATCAGTATTCTCATGGTTTGTATTTGAACCATGCAGCTACTCCCATGGGCAAGTTCTTTTACACATATACTTATTTTTACACATTTAATAAAAATACACATTTTTATTATTAAACCAATATAACTTATTGTGTATTTCCTGGAGAGTTATTTAATCAAGACTTCATCGTGGCCAGAGGCCAGAAATCACAAGGGATTTACATGTGTGTTTTACCTATAAAATAATTAAGACAAAGAGGAAAAACTGAATGTGCTTTTGTTAGGCCAATCTTCTCACTCATAAAAGATACACAAATATACTTTACATTCTCTCTTGGTCTTTGCAATTTATAGATCTCTGCCTCCCTATGTCCTTCTGTGATCTGGTAAGCAGAAGAAACGTTTGCTTTTCCAGTCCGTTCTCCAGAAACCAAGTCACAGAGTCCAGAAGGTTTTTTTAGCATGAAGTCATGTCATTTTAGGCAGCTGAATGGTCCAGACTTGCTACCACCTTCTTCTTTAATGGAATTCCATTTATAGGAATTCATGAAAAAGACCCAATGATTAAGATTTAGCTCCTTCCTGTAAACCAGATCCACTTTCCCACAAATGGTGAAAACACTGCCAGATGGTTACAGATCAGAGTAGGGAAAAACATTCCAAGCCAAAATATTTAGTCCTACTTACTATCTTATGCACTTAATATTCAATAAACTCAAATTAAAATAAAAAGAAAGCAACCAAACACTCCATCCTTGCATAAGTTTTGTTCAGAATTCTCCCACATTAATTACACTTTAAAATCTGAACTATAAATTCAAATTTCTTTCTCAAGGACTTTTCAAACTTGGAAAGGTCAAATTTTGTGTTTTGTTTGGTAATGTGGCAGGCTTCAGAGAAATAATTTACATGGTACTTGTCAACTATATATAGTTTTATAAAATTTTAAATTGATCTGGCTAGGGACTCACTCTGGGAGACTTCTGAGCACTGAATTTCTGGCTTCAAGGAAAATGAAAGTGTTCAGTATCAAACAAAACTAAACAGTGTTTGACCATCTGTGGCTGAACATCCAGAATCAGTCTTTTCTCCACAGGTGTTATTTTTCCCAATGCATGGAATAGTGCTGAAATCCCGTTAAGCTCTCTCACATGTCCTAGCTTGGTTCCTCAAAAAATGGTGATAAGATTTCTTTCCTAACCAAATAAAATCTCATGCCATTGCCCAAGAATGGAGACAACAGGTAACCAGCCTACTTTTACCCTCAGAGCAAGTCTTACTCTGTGAATATTGTGATTCTGAAGAACTGAATTGATTAAAGAAGTATTTACAATAAGCTACAAGGTTTAAAACCTCTTGAAATGT
The DNA here is from genome assembly GCA_013397375.1 of Toxostoma redivivum. Taxonomy (NCBI): domain Eukaryota; kingdom Metazoa; phylum Chordata; class Aves; order Passeriformes; family Mimidae; genus Toxostoma; species Toxostoma redivivum. The sequence continues at coordinate 77,148 of VXBI01007338.1, forward strand.
GATCCTTTTTGGCAGAACAGTTTAGGTAGGAAACATTACACCTGATTAATGCAGGCCAAAACACTGTAGCTACTTCACACTTTCCATTGACTAGGTTGTATTTACTAAGATTTGCTGCCTGAAGATGCTTAACTAGAAGCAGATGTCTCATTAATCCTCTCTGCTCAGAACGAGAGGTAGGCTACAAAAGGGGAACTCCACACAAGGGAAGTGCAACTTGACCAATGAAACAGTGCTTGGAAACAGGTTTTATCTGATCCCAGGAAGGGCAGAGATGCTGACCCTCCTGCCTGTCAGAGGGCACAGTCACTGCAGCCTGTGCAGGCAGCAGGGCAGCCCCTTGCACCTCTCCCCACAGGACTCAGAGCCCTGAGTGAGGAGTGAGGAGCACCTCATCTCGTACTTACACAGACAGTCCTTTCTCCAAACTGGCTGTAGAAGGTCATCGTGACTTTGTGCTTGTGCCCAGTCCTCTGATCAAAGGTGTTACAGCTGTTGAAGGGTGGACTGTACAAATGCAGGCTAACAGCAGGCTCTGTGTGGCTTATGTTCTCCACACGGTGCAGGCCAATGGAGTCTACACCAGCAAAAGTGCAAAACGAGAAGCTGTGTTAGCAGGAATGAGATCTCAATTGCCTGGAAAAAATGCTTTTTAAACTGTACCTCCTGAGGAAATAGGCATGCCCACACTTCTGTGGGCAACAAATAACCCAGAACAGGGAATTTGACTGCCACTCTCTAGCACAGATTCCTAAATACACTGGTAATTCAAAATGCCTTATTGCCTTCCACAGTTTGTATAAGTTCTAGATTATCTGCCATAGGATAAAGGCCAACACAAATCCCAAGGAAATTAAGGAAGACCATACCATAAGTATTTTTCTAGCTCTCATTCCCAAAGGACTTCAAGCTCATTTCCTAGGAGAGCTGTTGCTATACATGCTTCAGAAGGAGGAAGGGGGCAAAAGTTTTTGTGTTGCTAATTCTTCACCAATAGCAAGGATATTAGTCACATTAAAAGTCAGCCACGTGCATTTGGGGCATGGACTTATGGGCAGAGATGTGGTGTCTTCTACTGCAGGCATCTGTTTCTTAATTAATCCTTCTAGTTTATTGGTTTGGAGAACATATTTTTCATTTGTTTTCTCTTTCCAATTAGGTGTCTAATCAATAGTGACTGGCATATTTCCAGTCATGACTGAACAGTAAGCATAATCAAGCTATTACATAAAAATGTAAGGTATGAAGAATCCTATCTGTGAAACAAACCATGTCTATTCTACACTAAAATGAAAGTTCTGAGCTACTTAAGAGAGACCTTGAATTTAATTTGTGACCCTAATGTAAAAACAACTCAGGCCTTTGTACTTGAATTTGTTATATAATACCTAGACTTGTATTGTGCAACATAGCCATGGTACCCTGAGAGTCATGAGTGCACTCTTAACTCTGATCGGAAACCCTAAGCGTTGTTACCATACTTTATCTAAATAGAGTATGTAGCAGCTGCAGGGAAAAGTCCTAAATCTGTGCTCATCTAACAGGGAACTCAAATAAACACAGTTTAGTGGGTTCTAACCCTTACATATAAGAGCAACCAAGAAGCATGCAGTAGAATCGTGAGGACACTTGCTATTGATGCAGTTATGGCAATCAACACACTGTCACTGTTTTCCTTCTGCTTGTTTAACGTGTTAGTTTTAAACCAAAACATCTGTTATGAAACATGGCAGAGATCCAAACTGCCTCAGAGAACTGGATACGAATTTTGTTTTAAAAACTGAGGAAGCTTTGGATAAGATGCACACAGTCTGCAACTGTTTGCTTTGGAAAGAACTGCCTGCGTAGGAAAACCTGAGTGAGATGGAGAATCCATGTCCCTGGCATGGGAGCATCAGCAGATGTGTCAAGCCACCTCTTGCATTTCCTGCCTTATCAATTTAGTGTCTTCATTTAGCATGGCAAAGCTTCAGCGGAGGACTGCAGAACACCAGTCTTTCTCCCCAGTGCCCTCACTCCAGCTAAGTTCATAAGCCAACATGAGGGTCCCTCTAGCTAGGAAGTTGTCAAGGTCAGCCCCACAAGGTGTGTTCTCCAGTGTTTAACCCATGACATATAAATAGGATGACCTGCTTGTCTGCTTCGTCACCTTTGTTCTGTTGAACCCAAGCTGGTCCAGCACAATGTGCAGTGTCTTTCATAGCACCAGCACACATTACACCAGGAGGGCAACTCCAGGATGGTCTCCAGCAAAGCATGAGGTGGTAACAGTTACAGATACACATGATGATGGCTTGGATTCAAGTACTTAAAGAGCCTTACTGGAATCTTAGTCGTTTTCAACATCGTGTATTGTTTTTGTAGACTGGGAATTTCAGTTTTGCTCACACTGCACTTCAGCACTACAGTCTTTTGTTGATTTGGACAAGAAGTAGCACTGTTACAGGTTTCTGTTCCTGGCTGGTCAATTTACTTCATAGAAAAGCTCTTAGATTTTCAACATAAATTTTCCATGACTGAGTAAAACTATTACTTCTTTGGGAACAAAAAAAGCTATCTAAACTTTGCTTCTGTATTTCTTAAATAATGCTATTCAAATTTAAGTTTATAAGCAATTTCAGATAATCATCAGGGGCACAATGCTAAAGGCTGCTGGGGCTAGAGGAGATATCCAGTATATTAAATTATCAAACAGTTGCTTAAAACGATGTTTTAAGAGTGAGTGAAAAGCACATTTTTGCTGTGGTTGTTTATTTTACTGAATCTAAATACAGGCTTGTGCAGAGTCTAAAAGTCACATTCTTAAACTGCGCATAAAGCCGTAAGTATTATACTGTTAGAGGTAGGAGATTAAAAAGCAGATGAACTCTTCTGTTAGGAATAAGACTCAAGGACAGACAGTTGTAAAACAAGCTTAATATCTTACCATTAATGTAGGCACATTGATTTTCCCTCAAAACTCGTTCTGATTTCTTAGTCATTTCACCATTTCCTTTTTTCTCAGGCCATTCAAACAGAGTCTCCTTTAGATTTCCCTGGAGGATCTTCATAAAGCAGTGTGAGTCAGTGTGATCATGGATACTGCTATATGTGTAAAAAGAATAGCCAAACTCAGTGTGATATGCATATTTAATTTCAATCCAAGACAAACAACGTAGCATACTGTATGGGGAATGAAATTCCATTGCACAAGGGACATGCATTAAGGGATGTCTGCTTAAAACTGCTGCTATAGAAATATATTGAGATAAGTTCACATACAGCAGGATTTTGAGAAGAGTCAGATACTGGTCAGCCTATGGCTTTGATACAGAAAAATGCAAAGAAAGTCTGGAGAAAGGAGTAGGGCAGAAAATTCCTTCAGAATCCAAGAACTCCTCTGGGCCAAGAAACAAAACAATGCTCCTACCATGATCCCAGGCAGAGACTGGTATAAACTTGCAAGCGTACCTGATCCTTGCAAATCCACCATGCTTGCTCCCAAAACGTGAAGAAATGAGCTAATTCTGCTTAATTTCTTTAGCCCCTTTACTGCTGGGATTCACATGCATTGTTGGGAAAAAAATGCTGTACTTCTCACTCTGATAGTATTAAATACAATGAGCTATACAAAGCTGTAAATTTATTTGGTATTTTCACAATAAAACCCAAAAGAATCTGGTAGGATTTGTTTGCTTTCTTGATCTCTCTTCTTGCTCTGAGGCGTGTTTTATTTGCCACATTTAACATATGGGTTAGATATTTAGTTTAGTATTGGTTTAGTTTTTTTTTTTAAGTACAGGACTAACTGTTATAGAAGTAAACGAGATTAGGACAAAGGGAGCGCTCTCCACTTGTCAGAGGCAAAGGAGAGAGGGAATTTGACCCTCCAAAGTACAGTGCTAATGAGTTTCAATCAAAAACCTTGGTACTTGTATGTTACTGCTTTTAGTCAACAAACATTAGGATTTCTTGCAAACTGAGATGCTGAGAGAGCAAAGTTTGCTTCAGGCACAGAACGCTTCATAAATGCCACATTGTCATGGTCTTTCCAAAAAACATGAGAAAGCTGACCTTCTTGTAGGAAGCAAAAGCAACTTGTCTCAGTCTAGCTGTAACAAATGCCCATCCAATTTGAACATATTTTAACATAAATTACGGGCTGTGTGGGAATAGGCCAGAATGAGCAGAGGTGGTGAGCTTAATTCCTGTATTGCTCTGAGTATCATGTTATGGCATCCCCTAAAAAATACTGTACATGATCAATTGCAACAAACAAAAAAACCTGTTCCAACATCTCAGGTTTTCTATTTAGATATGAGAATATATGGTCAGAATATGCGTATTTTGCTATTGCTTTTTTTTTTTTGTTTTAGCCCACACTTCATGAAAGATCCTCCAACAGACAGATCCTTCCCTGACATTGTGCAGGACAACACAACCAAGTATACAGTCTATGCACACGATTCAGGAGGCCACATCAGCATTATGATCCATTTTGAGGGAAAACATGGGAAGCATGAACCTAGAGAAAGCCAACCAGTTCTGGAAAGGGGCTCCCTCCTCACTATCTGCAGTCCTAATCCAAATCTACTTTTCTCATCTTGCCACAAAGGCAGACTTAAATACCCTGAGAGTACGAAAGCTGTTTATACTACACCTAGTCCTGATATTGACATCAGGTGCTGGGACAAGTAGAACAGGGTCATATCAATCACTGTATCTCTAGGACTAAAAACTTTCTCTGACAGTAGAGAAGCTTAGGTTTTGTAGAAAAATGAAGCATTTTTGAGAGTGCTTTAAAAAGGGCCATGAAGTACAAACTTGCAAAAGTTACAGCAGATATTCAGAACTGCTATACTAACAGGAGCTCTGCACTGCTTCCTTTCCAGACTCCTTTTGATAGTTCCCATAGGACTGATTTCCTTTTTCCTCTATTTTGTATGACCATGAAAGATATGGAGAATACATATGTTAGCTAAAATCATAGTCTTTGAATACAAACCTGCCATGACCTTCACCCCAGCACAAGATCATCAAGTTGAACTTTCCATTTCCGTTGTCCACAAGATTTCTTGTATACCTGAAATACAAAGTGTTTGCTCTTTACTGAACTAACATGTCTATCATACAAACATGTTTATGAAAGAAGGTTGTGATATACAATAATTCTTTTTCTTCTGTTTTATTGGAATCCAAGTTTTACTTAGAAAAGATGAAATCGTATTTATAAGTTTGGCTTTTTTTGGTAAGAGTTCTTTTTCTGGGAAGGAGAATTAAAACCTAATATTTTGGAATCATATTTCTTCTGAATTATGTAGATGACTGGAGTTTGGGAACTGTGAGTCAGACTAGAGTGGTAGACAGGATCAAATCAAAATGGTTATTGAATGAAGTCACTTCAGCAGCTGGCTTATAATTAGAAACAGAGGACTGCAATGAAACAAGAAAAATACATAGTCACATTCTTCTGCAGTTCCTTTTCTGATATTCTTGGCTTTCCTTCTCTCACACAGAACTCATTTGTACAAAGCCAAAATAACAAAGAATGAAGATGTCAGATTTCCTGTATGTGGTCCTCCCACTCTGTTCCTGAAAGTGCCATGTCTTGTATTGTAGTATTTTTGTGTGGATAAAGCACCTGTGAGGTACATTTTGCCAGCATCTACTTCTAAACAAAATTTATTAGAGCAAAATTTCTTTTAAAATAACATATTATGTTTGTTTCCTTTTACTCTCCTATAAGCTTCCCCTGAACTGCTGATCATCTTGTTCTAATGAAAAGTTTACTAGAGAAGGGATTTGGATTTTGCTCTGTTGCTTCCTATAGCATGATCCTTCTGATCTGGGGCTGATGCTACAAGTAACACCTGGGACCTTCAGGTTTAATTTTAGCAGTAGTCATGAGTATTTGCACTTAGCCAAGTAAAGAAAAATATTTATGCCTACCAGGGTACACCTCAATCTCACCTAAAAAATGCAAGCAACGTCACACAGAAAACACACTGATGTCAACTTAATGCTTTCAAATTAGTATCCCCATTAAGTCCACTTTATTTTACTCAAGAAAGGATGTTCATAACAAACTACTTTCAAAGCAAATGACTATAGACTGTCTCTCACTGTATCCACAACCTGCACATATATTATGCAGACATGTTTTTCCTGTGATGTCAGAAAACAAGTAAACAATGCTGGCATTTGACAGAAGTTTTCTAGTGCTGTTATTTCTGTGCAGGACTGGCTGGACAAAAATAAATTTTTAAATAACGAATAATAAATAAATAAAAGGTTGCCAGGCATACTTCCAATGTTAACATACTTTGTTTTCCTGATTCTTAGCTTCCTATGCTCTGTTATAGATGTCATGATTTGTTCCGAATGGAAGATAGTCACAGAGAGATGAAAGGAGGCTAAAAAAGTCAAGCTAGAATAATGATGCTTTCACAATGGCACAGTTAAAAGTTTTGGAGTTTGGGGTGTTTGAGGTTTTTTTTGTTGTTTTTTTTTTTTCTAAGAAAACTCGAATAAAATGTATTTGCTTGAAATTTAGGACAGCGAAGCCAACGGTGGCAGAGATAAATCAGTTCCTAGCAGAGCAGGAGGGAGCTAAACCCTAAGAGGTATTTTCCTTCCAGCCNTGTACTGGTCGAACTTAGCGTACTGCAGCCACTCCTCTGGGTTGCTCTCGTACGACTCCATCAGTGCCTGGACCTCCTCCACGCTGACTTTGTCCTCGGCGAATATCTGATGGAGGATACGGACCAGCTCCTCCAGGCTCCGCGCCTTCCACGTCTCCGTTTGCACCGGCTGCTCCATCACCGCCGGTCGCTCCCCTGCCGCCGCCAGCCGCTGCCCCTGGCCGGCCCCCGCCGGCTGCCTTTATGCGCCGGGAGGCACGGCAGGAGCCTACCACCGCCCCGGCGGGCGGGCCCGCGGCCAGCTGCCCGTCCCCGTCCCCGTTAGCGCGGCCACCGACCCCGGCGGGCGGAGGCAGCCAGAGGCGGCTGCTGCTGCCCCTCTGGAGCCCAGGCGGAGCGGGGGACGTCGGGCCGGCGGGCGCTCCGGTGTCCCCGGCGGGGAAAATAGGAGAAGTGGCTATTGCTGCCGGGCGGAAAGCATCTCTCTCCCTCTGCCAGGGAGCGCGGCCTGCCGCTGCCTCCGTTACTTACACGTTGGTTTGAAAAAACACATCTAAAAGCTCTATTGGAAAAGAAACCAAGACACAGCTATTTAAAACACACAGAAGATTGCTGGTGGAGATTGCCCACAGCCTGCCCGTTGAAAGTGCTGTTTCTTGAAAGTCAGTGCACTCTGCAGGAACATTTAGGGCTGCCGTAACCATTAGCACTCAGAACGACACCCAGAAACACAGTGACCGGGACAAAAGAGAGCGGGCGAACACAACTGACAGTCCTGGCGGTCCTCAGTCTATCCAACCTATATACTGGCTGCAGAGCAAGCAGATGCCACGCCAGCCGTCTTCTTTCCACTTCAGCCGATAATAAAATAAATTTTTATTAGTAATTAATTTTGGCAACAGATTTCACTATACACAATAGAACAGTTTTAAGAAAATCCATCTATTCTTTCTTAAAAAGAAAGAAAGGTTCAGCTTTTTAGGTCTGCCCTATGATTGTGGAGCTGGAAGTAAGCAGATTGGTGGTGTGGGCTCCTATAGCTCTGAGGCTCAAAGGTGCTCACAACACCAGCGGCTTGCGGTTTCCCTTACAGACTGTTACAATGAGGGATTTTTAGTGCACCTGCTTTCTCTTCTCTCTCCCTGACCTGGCATGACAAAAAGAAGTGCCATTATTAAAGCAGATATAGCTCGAGAGGCTGAATTAATTTCTGGCTTCACTGCAGTAGGAATACTTTCCCAGTTTTAAATGGGGCTGGAATCTAGCACACTGGAGTGAAACACAAATCAATGTACTGAATAGATACATTATCAGCCATCACTCCAGAACCTCTCCTGGCATGCAGAAAGCAGACCCTGCCTTACCCATATTTTGTAAAGTATTGCTGGTATGTGTGTATGTGTGTGTGTGTATGAGAGAGACAGAGAGAAAACTGCAATGATTTCAAGTTTTTTTAAGGTCTGAGAAAACCTAAGACTATCCCAAATCTCTTAAACACTTTAACTCTGAAACTAATCTCAGCTGCCAGTCTTCCTGGGCCTAATGCAGGTAATGAACAAACACATCACCTCCCTTGGTAACTTTTTCAAAGTCACAATTAAGAATGAGTCTTATTTCTTACTGAAATTTGCCTCTAGTCCATTTTAGCTATCGGTTGGTGCTCTCAGAAGATTGGATGGGCAAGTACCTGAGTAGTCTCATATAGCACCATTAAAACTGCTGTAGGTTACAAAGAGTTAGAATTAGTGTGAAATAGCCTGTCATTTATTTCAAAGGCAGAATTCACATTCTTTTGGCGGCAGTTGGAAGAACTGCCCAAAGGANGGGCAGCGCCCCCGCCGCACACACCGTGCGCACCCGGTGCGCGGTCCCTCCGCGCCCTCCTCAGCGCCAACCCCGCGCCGCCGCGCTTCTCTCGGGCTCTTTCTCCCGACGCTGTTTACGTGTTTATTTGCTCATTTCGGTGGCCGGTGTGTCTCCCCGGTCCGTCGCGGCGGCCGGAGCGGGTGCGGGGCCGCCATTGGC
>VXBI01007338.1:85996-96593 GCA_013397375.1 Toxostoma redivivum
TGCTGCCGGGCGGAAAGCATCTCTCTCCCTCTGCCAGGGAGCGCGGCCTGCCGCTGCCTCCGTTACTTACACGTTGGTTTGAAAAAACACATCTAAAAGCTCTATTGGAAAAGAAACCAAGACACAGCTATTTAAAACACACAGAAGATTGCTGGTGGAGATTGCCCACAGCCTGCCCGTTGAAAGTGCTGTTTCTTGAAAGTCAGTGCACTCTGCAGGAACATTTAGGGCTGCCGTAACCATTAGCACTCAGAACGACACCCAGAAACACAGTGACCGGGACAAAAGAGAGCGGGCGAACACAACTGACAGTCCTGGCGGTCCTCAGTCTATCCAACCTATATACTGGCTGCAGAGCAAGCAGATGCCACGCCAGCCGTCTTCTTTCCACTTCAGCCGATAATAAAATAAATTTTTATTAGTAATTAATTTTGGCAACAGATTTCACTATACACAATAGAACAGTTTTAAGAAAATCCATCTATTCTTTCTTAAAAAGAAAGAAAGGTTCAGCTTTTTAGGTCTGCCCTATGATTGTGGAGCTGGAAGTAAGCAGATTGGTGGTGTGGGCTCCTATAGCTCTGAGGCTCAAAGGTGCTCACAACACCAGCGGCTTGCGGTTTCCCTTACAGACTGTTACAATGAGGGATTTTTAGTGCACCTGCTTTCTCTTCTCTCTCCCTGACCTGGCATGACAAAAAGAAGTGCCATTATTAAAGCAGATATAGCTCGAGAGGCTGAATTAATTTCTGGCTTCACTGCAGTAGGAATACTTTCCCAGTTTTAAATGGGGCTGGAATCTAGCACACTGGAGTGAAACACAAATCAATGTACTGAATAGATACATTATCAGCCATCACTCCAGAACCTCTCCTGGCATGCAGAAAGCAGACCCTGCCTTACCCATATTTTGTAAAGTATTGCTGGTATGTGTGTATGTGTGTGTGTGTATGAGAGAGACAGAGAGAAAACTGCAATGATTTCAAGTTTTTTTAAGGTCTGAGAAAACCTAAGACTATCCCAAATCTCTTAAACACTTTAACTCTGAAACTAATCTCAGCTGCCAGTCTTCCTGGGCCTAATGCAGGTAATGAACAAACACATCACCTCCCTTGGTAACTTTTTCAAAGTCACAATTAAGAATGAGTCTTATTTCTTACTGAAATTTGCCTCTAGTCCATTTTAGCTATCGGTTGGTGCTCTCAGAAGATTGGATGGGCAAGTACCTGAGTAGTCTCATATAGCACCATTAAAACTGCTGTAGGTTACAAAGAGTTAGAATTAGTGTGAAATAGCCTGTCATTTATTTCAAAGGCAGAATTCACATTCTTTTGGCGGCAGTTGGAAGAACTGCCCAAAGGAATAAAATATTTCTCAAGAATAAATTGCAAGGATAATGGATTGTGAAATGAAGAGAGGTAGGTTTTCAAGTATTTTTGATCTTACTCTGATATTCACAGGATCTGACAGAAGTCCATTTCCAGCAGCTTATTTCTCTGCTTATTTGTACACCTGTGCTCGGAGGTATTTTCCCTGGTATTTAAATCCAAGGGAAAAAAGTTATGCCGCTGCTGTTAAACCTTGATATCTCAGTACTTTGATTCCTTTGCCAAAATGTTGATGAGATCATTAGTTAAATACTGCTAGTAAAAGTAAAAGGACAGTTTTATACCTCCATCTATTACAAGAAAGGAATCAGCCTGGACCTACCTCCTGCAGTTTCCAATTGCTGCTATTACAGTTTATATAGTTATACTTTTTATTTGCTCCTATTCAAGCGTTTACAGCTTTTAATTTGGACTTGTTCAACATACTTTTTGATCACCAAAACTTCTACAGGAGTTGATTACTTGACTGCCTGAATACCATTAGGAACAGTATTTGTGTCTCTCCTACTTGTGCTTTTTCTAATACTCTATTGACAGAAATGGCACAAGGGTCTGAGCACGTACAGCTGTTAACTGTCACTGAAAATTCAATGTAAAAAAGAGAACATTGAAATCCACACAGCATAGAAATGGTTATTACATTCTTAGCTATGATCCTGCACAAGGAGATTGCATGATTTTATGCACTATTGCTAGAAATCATACACCTGCAGAAATTATTATATGCATTCTCAAGTATCTTATTAACAACTTGTCTCAGAGAATAGGAGTTTGGACTTCAACCACAAAAACTCTGCTTTATGTAGAAATGCTGAAGCACTCTGCTACTACCCAGGAAACAGGTATAAGCAAATCAAGCAATCATTTGCCATGACATCTAACTCCAAGAGACACTTACCAGCTGAAGTACTCAAGCACACACTGGCTCGTGATCTCCTGGGGAGCAGCTCACAAGGTTTCTCTCATGCTTTATTGAGGAAAATATCCAAGTCAGATAGATGGAATTATGAAACTACAGCATTAGACACTTTGCACCCTGTACTAGGCCTGCAAATGTAGCTTGTGACTGTACTTTATTTTACATCTTGTAATTTCCAATAAAAATTGAGCGAGTTGAAGGTAGGATCCAATGTGTCTGGATGACCAAACTCTTGCTGTGTCTCTTCAGTCTGTTAGCCTGGCCAGGCTATAGCACTTCAACATCACAATGAGTACTTGAACCTCGTCCTCCAGACAGAATGACTTTCACCCCTTTTACTAAGTCATCTTTGTTAATCTTTGTTCGCCAAAGTTTCTGATGTTTGTAGAGGGCTCTGAAGAGAAAACCTGGATCTGCAGTTGTAGCGCAAGTTTTGGGACTACCTGACTCAATGTAGTCATGAATCAATGTATCAGTGCAGCTGTTCCTCAGTCATATAAGGTGTAAAGTGAGATTGATCACTCAGTACATAAGAGATCTCACATGAGAAACTGCTGCATGTGCAGGGATTCTCAAAAAAAGCTTGAAAACAAATTGTATCAAACATCATGCATTAAATACCATCTTCAGACTAAAAACTTGCAGTAAAATATGAGTGAAATGAGGACATACAAAATCATACCAACAACTACTAAATGGCATGGGCTCTGCTGAAGGTAAAAACAAGCTCCAAACAATGCAGTGATGAGCTGTGTGGCATTAAACCACACAGCACAGAAAGAACTCTTGGAAGAATCAGTCTGATCCACTTTTGGTGGGACATTAGTACACCATGCTATAAATAAAATACAAAATATTTACATTTTTCTCTGCAAGAAAGACATTTGAAAGTAAGTTTGTGGTCTTTTTCAATTTATGGTATTTACATGAGAAAGCCAAAGTGCTGGCTAGCCCTCTGCATTAGGAATATTACTGCTTAGTTTTGCTTGGAGATCTTTTTTCTTCTTTTGAGGTTTCCCACTAAGAGCTCTTTACGATTATTCTGATACCAAACAGAGTTCAAGGGAAATATCTTTATCTGCTTTAAATCATATATTGATTTTTGCAATTGGAACATGTTAACTCAAACTCTTGTTTTATGGTTAGGTTCTCAATGCAATTATATTTTAACTCTACAATTTGTCTGTCTAATTGATAAACACACTGTATATAAATCATTTGCATGTGGAATCATTCCATGGGAAGATACAGAGCAAGGACTCCAAAACTCCTGCACATTTAAAAAAAAAAAATTAAGTAATGTTCATCATCTACTTTTAATAGAGGCATGATTGAACCAAGACATATAGCTAGTACTTTGTCACCACCTATATCCTGCATACTTCACAAAAAATGTTACTGAATGTGGCTATTGGTAGGCATTTAGAGCCTATCAACTTAGAGACAATTGCATGGAGGGGATGCAGGGGAATAATTTTTTAAAAAGTTCCTAGATTGCTCCCGAAGTTTGAAGAAGGACCATGTTTTTCCTCCTGAAATGAGAAGAACTCTTCTCATTGTGCATACAAGGGATCAAATCTTACCTGAAATTTCACCTGTGTACCTAGCAAGAAGTATCCCAAGCACTGATCCCTGGCACAGGGGCCAGCTTGCAAAGAACAGATTACATCCATGCTATTTACCTTCTGAACCCTGTAACAGGGTGATCACATCCAAAGTGCCCACCAGAAATGGTACCTTGCCAGCTCCTGAATTGAGCACAGGCCAAAATCTGTGCCAGCAACTGCTCTAACAACCAATTGTACAGACAACTGAGCTACAGTATCCCAGAAAATTTCCTGGCACTACCAAATCTAGTGACACAGATGTAGTGTGACAGGTGTAACATTAAGCCTTTAACGTACTCATTTTGGTCTCAATCAAAAATGTGATTGAACCTTTTTTAACCACCTGTTTTAGGATGAAACAATCTCTAAATGAGCTTTTGTCACTCTAATTCTGACTAAAAGAGGCACCTGACATCTCACAGTGTTATGGCTATTAAAGAAAGAGCAAAGCATGGATTTTTATGACATTTAGCTTTGAAAGCATAGTAAATATGGTACTAACAAAGATGAAGCACGGTCTTTGCAAAAAAAAGACATTTTACATGTTTTCCTGTCAAGTGTTTTTTTTCTCTTGATGATCCAATATAAGGTTGAAAACATCTCTTTTAAGGTACACTGAATATTATATAAGCTTGTAATAGTCACAGCCCTCAAGAAAAACCCCAGAGTTAAAGGAATTTTTGCTCTGCCCCCCTTTTTTTTTTCTCACCCCCAAGATGAAGATGTTGTAGTATGAAAATGCCTTGAATAACCTTTGTATATTTCTGAAGAACAATTGAGACTTCAGGGTAGTCAAAAACAATGTAAGCCAAAAAAGTTGTGCAAACAGACAGAATTTGATTTGCAAAATGAGCATGAACAGCAACAATCAGTAAACAGAGTTTGGAGTTGGAAGGAGTTTGAAGAATGGATGCATGGATTTCCAGTGCCCCCCTCACGAATTTACTGTGTATCAGTACATTCAAGATTAAGTTGTGGGGATAATAAACACAGACACATCTTCTGTTAAGATCTTAGCAGCAGTCTTTTAAGACTTTAAAGTCCTGGAAACAATGACATTTGCTCCGTGTGCACATAGGTGGCACAACTCTGTATTTTATCATTTCACTCGAGGTAAATTCAGTTTCATTTAGCTCCTTCAGGTTTCCATGTGCATTTCAGATTAGTTCAAGCTACAAATTACAAATCTATCATTAATGGTAGTCTCTAAACCATTATAATAATTCATAAAAATAGTACCTCACAGTTTAAAGGGTTTGCATCTGATGATTATTAGTTGAAACAGGGTAACTGAATTTTGCACTTGTTTTTTAATATCAGGATGTTGTGAAGTACTAGGTCTGTCATAAAAATAATGTATTAACTTCCCCTTCCAATACTTATTTCTCAGACCTTAAAAATTACTTTACTGAATTTTTTCAATTTGCTTTTTCTGTTAATTCAATTACATTAAGTCGAGTTAAATTACATTACAAATACTGGCAGTTCAGTACAGTATGTAAATATAGTAGCATATTGGTTGAACACAATATTCTGAGTAAATCTAGACTTTTTTTTTTGTACAAGTCACTGATCTGTGCAAGAGTCAGTCCTTACTTTCATACCCTTTTTCTTCCACTCTAGCAATTGAAGTCACTTAATTGATACAGTCACCACTTTTGCTCAAGGCATACCAAATGCAGAGAACACAGCTCATATTCCACTTGGGCTACTGATGTTTCCAATTAACTGGAAATACTCTTTTCAAAGTGATAAGCAGTTCAGGATCTTCGATGATTTTAGAAGCTATAACTGCCCCTTTTAAAAATAGGAGATTTAACATGTCTTTTGCAAATTTATGTACTTATCCACTTGACACATTATCTACTTGACATGTTTGCAGTCTAGTTTGTTACTTAAGAATATAAACAAGGAAGATTTTCTGCCACCTAAAGTTACACCTCAATTCCAGACAGGAGTTCATGGCCCTTAAAGAGCTACCAGAAGTAAGTACTTACCACCTTCCTGATGCAAGGTACAAAACTACAGGGGAAAGTGGCAAAAAGGAGGACTCTCTCTAAAGAAGGTACAGAAGTTACATGGGGAAATTAGCAGAACTGGAGCTGGCAGTCATTAAAAGTAACAGAATAAAAGCAGCTGCTTAGGAGCACTGAAGAAACAGAAAACAAGGGCTGGATCAGTATGTACTCACTGCATACCGGTAAGCTAGGGGCAAGAAAAAATTTTTCAGAGTTGGTGAAAAATTGAGAGCAGAAAAATGCTGAAGGAAACAGTAATAAGTAAGTATTGTTCAGGGAACAAGCTGAATCTTAGAGAAATAAACAATTCAAAGCTTCATCATTTGTTTATCCAGGTCCAAAAATGCATGTGGTAAAGAAAGAAATCCAGACTATTACCCATGTGGATTTTACATTGTTGGATTATCACATTTGAAGAATTGAGGCAAATGATTTTTTTAATTCAACTTCAGAGGATAAAAATTATTTATAGATTCAGCATAAATGACAACCTTCTATAATTAGTTGGCAGATACAACAACCAACACCTCTTCAAGATTTTACTGTGTTTTTACTTTTTAAAACCAAAACACAACACCCCCAATACACACACACATATATCAATCTTCTTGCATCACTTCTGAAGAGCACATTTGCAGTTTATCAGTAGTTTCATTTGTTAAGATCAAGTGAGGTGAAAGGCACCAATAGAACATTCTTTAAAGAGAACCAGACTAGTAGCTTATCTTAGGTAAACATACTGTCACACGGGAGAACAAGCTACTTATATTTGTAAGGCCAGCATGTGGACATACTATGAAAAAGATTGAAAAAGAGCCCTAGATAAAACTGTGCAAATACCTTTGTCCTTGTGTACCCTCTAGTGGCTGTCGAGGTTGTGCTGGCTTCACAGTAACTAAGCAGGCAATTTGCTCAACCAGACAATCAGTGCTTCCCTCTGCAATAGCTCTTTTAAACAGATGGAGATTCATGGGATCAGGGCTCTGAGCTGGCAAAAGTATGTATTAATCGAAGTTTACAACCAATTCTGCCTTTTTAGTTTAATGAAGTGAACCCAAGTTTTCCACTTACAAAGCACTATGATACATCAACCTATTCACATAGCAAGCAATCAGGGTACATGCCTGTGAAACTGTGGCACACGTACATGCTTCATGTAAACTGCAGCAGTAAGTTAAGCTGAGTACTACTCTTCCAGAAATCCTCTGAGGTGGAAAAAATCCCGATACGCGGGTTGCAGAGACTGCGTAAGAGCCACTTATGTATGAAATACAAGATCAAGACTGTAGTAGAAACACGCTTTAAACTAGAACTGGCTGTGTTGTCTGTATGTGCTGAAGAACTGGATTATGTCAGGGACAAAAACTGTCATCCAGCATTAAGGACATTCTGCAGGCAAACAACTAACCTTTAATTTGGTTCAGCTCCAACAAACATAAAAGACTATACAGCAGACATTTCAAATAAACCCACTAAAAATCTCCACCCCTCACAGCCAAACTCTCCAATAAATAAAAGCAAAGGTCAGCACCCTAGTCAAGGTACCAAGGGCTCTCCACAAGGGAAAAAACCTCCAATCATTCCTCACTGCTGTGATTTAGCAAAAGAATATAAATTGAATTCTACTGTTTAGTGAATCACACAGCTGGTGAAACATGAAAATTAACAACAGTCAAAAAGAGAAAATACAGAGTTTTTAGCACCTCATATCTACTTTTCCATGAACTCTGGATGCTAGTTGCATCATTCAGCTAAAGATGCAAGTCATTAAATAGTGTCAGAAGAAATACCTTGAAAACTGCTGAACTGTTGAGCCTTTAATAAATCACTACAAAACTCGTGCAGGGGGGAAGTATTGTGAGGCCTCTCATAATGCTGTGCCATTATAAACGAGGTACTGACATTACCAACACAATGAAGGCAAGGGGTAGAGTAATTAGACTAGATACCAATTCCTATGTATTATGAGAAAAAAAAAAATCAAAATACTGTCCTGAAATTATATGAGATAATGCCCAGTCAAGATGAAGACTTTGCAAAGAGGATACACATCACAGATGTCCATCTGTATGTATGACAGATGTACAACACTTCAGAATTAAACCAAAGGCTACATGTACAACAGATATTACTTTTAATAAAAAGGTTCTCTTATATTCAGTAGAGCATATAGACAGAGCTGTCCAGTCAGTGCTGCAGACAACTGAAATAGTTTTCTCTTCAGACACAGCAATTAAGTAGTCAGCAGCAAGAGTGCTGGCTCTACTCTACATGGCAGATGCAGGTGTTTTTTCTGCACCCCAAATGTACATCAGAAAAAAAAGCCATGTGATCATACAGCCTAGCCAGCTCTTTGCTTATGCTATTCACCTGCATCACATGTTCAAAGGCAGCAATGCAAAAATCCCTCTTCCTGTGTGTTTATAGCTTAAGTTAGTCCTTTCTCCATTTTTGAAGAGAAAATCTGAACAACTGTGTTGCCAGCCATTCATCCCCATGCCTGAGTTTTGCAATAATGCAGTACAAGCTTGCCATCACTTCCGAAACACTGCAAGAAAAACAAACAAAAAAAAAGGTTGTTACAATTATTCATGGGCTAGCATATACATGAAGCAAAGCAAAGAGCCTTCCCATTGCATAAACACGTAATGGAATATTGTCATGAGAAAGCTGCCCACTAAAATGAGAGGCCTGACAATACACTGCACATGGAGGAATGCATTTCTAGAGACTGCATGAAGTCACATCTCTTTGGTCATATTCACACAGATCTATGAATATCAACTACACTACACCAAATGCAAGATGTTACTGCTAGGGGCAGTAATAGATTTCAAGTGCCCAACGTGTGCTGACAAATCCTGCTAAAAACATTTGGAAAGGATATTTAAGACGAAAGTTACCTCATAGAGAGTCCCCACTTCTTGGTCAGGAGATGGAGCAAAAGACTGGTTAACATATATGAACTGCAAGAAAATGAGAGAGATGGAGATCTCACATGGATCTCACTGGGAAGACAGAAGAATCATTCTGCAGTCAAAAGTTCTGTTGTAATCTTTAAGCCTATATCAGAATATGACCAGCTACCATCTTTATTTCAGCTTGGAGGGGCAACATGACCATGAGGAGTCACCTCTGTCCAGCCAGCGAGACCAAGTCAAAGTAAGCATGCTAACTTCCTTTTTCTGCAAGCTGATCCTTTACTCTCCCATACAGCAGCACAAAGTGAACTCACTGGCTTAGCTCTTGCTCCTACTTCAACTAAAAACCATTCACACTATTCCAGATTTACTCAATTAGGACAGCCATCATAGAAATTAGAAACATCTTGTTCTGTTTTCAAGTGTTCCCACTTCCTGCTCCAAAAAATGCATTTAAACATATAGGAGCTAATCCACGATGACAAAGAGGGCCATTGGATCTGCCCTGTGAGGCAAATGTGGGTACTGGGCTATCATGTGCTATTTCCAAATAAAAGATATAAAATTCCTAGGGCTTTATTCTTGAAGTATAGCCTTAGGCTTCAGCCATACTGGAAGGCTACGTGCTCCTATTTTTTTTTGTCCTGAGATAATATCACTGAATCAAACTGTTGAGGATGTCCTCAGTTAATATCACACTTATCACTCATCTTTGAGATATTAAACCATGGAAAAGCAGACCCCTCATGATTTCCAGGTGAATTAGGTTCCTGGCCTTAGTGGATTTATGCCAGTATACTTAAATAAGATCCTCCAAAGCAGGAACAGAATTAATTCAGCTACACTAGTTGACTACTTTAACGAGTCTAGCTTTCACTGTATATCTTAAATAAAAACTTTGGACTGTATGGATGTTGAGAGTTCACTGCAGAACAAATCAGTGCAATTGTATTTCCAGCTCTTCCAGTGTTATCACGAGGCCATTTTGGTTAGTCACTACTGAAGGAAGGAACCCATGAATAACAGTGGCCATCTGCTGCCCAAGGGGAAACACTTCCCAGCTACCCATTTTAAAAGCAAAATCAGTCCTACAACAGTAACTAAACTGTTTCAGATGTGAGTTCTGAAGGGAACAGACACATTCAGAAAGCTGATCCCAAAAACTGTGGACTGTTTCTCTAATACTCCGTTTCCATACCCAATTCCTCCAGGTACATGGTGTCAAAGAATGTTTCTCTGGGGTACACAGCTGCCCAGCTCTGCCTGGCAGACACCAAGAAATACAGACACTGCAGAAAGTGCAAAGGTCAGTGTCGAGCACAACCGGACCGCGCTGCTACAGCTCGCTCAATATTACATTCTGCAGTCTACTTCAAATAGTTCTCTCGGTGCTTCTCCTCCAGGCTTTCTACAGGCAGCTGCAGCCTGGATTCCAACAGTGTCTTTGCAGGGTTTGACAGTGTGGGCCCTACGCCCGCAGACCCCGCCCGGTGCCCGCCCGTACCAGCTGTTCGGAGGCCATCAGCTTGAGGAACTTCTTGATGAAGTCCACGAGGCCCTGGATGGTCCGGGTCCGCTCCACCGCCCACTTCTTGGTCCTCATGATAGGGGTGTCGCCCACGGCCTTCAGCAGCACATCAACTGCGGAGAGCGGCGCGTCACAGTGGGCCCGTCCCCTGCCGCTCATTGGCCCACGCCGCTCATTGGCCCACGCCGCCCGCCCCCGCCGCCCATTGGCCGCCGC
>VXBI01007342.1:5227-28058 GCA_013397375.1 Toxostoma redivivum
CTCCTGTGCCACTGACTCTAGAGGGTATTGGAGAGACAGAAGACTCTTTAAAAGGCTGTAGAACGGTGCTGTGATTAAACATAGTATCATTAGAGAGATGAGTTTTTAGAAGCTTGCTTTAGTCCAGACTTTCACCTTAATTTTACATGCTTTTCTCCTAATGGCTTTGTGAACAGGGTCTTGACATGACTAAAAAAAAGTAGTTCTAGAATCCTCAAAATTAACATTCATTTCTGTGAAGTTGATAAAAATTTTCATTTTTAACTTTTCTCCACTTGGGTTAAGAGACATTTCTGTCTTTATATAGTTGCAAGTGTTGCTTGTTGTTTCTAGTCCCTGACATCTATGTTCTTGATTTGAAAATGGCAGAAGAATAGGGAAAAGGTACATTTGTAAGAATTCTAAAATGCATCTTTCAGTTGCATAGTGCAGTTTAGGAGTTCATGACTGCAAAGGAAGTCAGTTTATTACTTTGGAATATTTTATGAAAAAATGTACAAAAATCATTCTGCTGTTTACCAGCAGCTTTAGAATGTATGCTTTCTACATGAATCCTAAATTTGAACTACTATTAAATATATTTGTGTATTAAAAGATGTTTTAAAATGAACTAAGTTTTAATAATGGTGATTGTCACAGTGTTCCTGCTGCTGTATTTATGCTCAGTGAGCTAACAACCTGTGGCGGTCTTAGACAATATTAGCAGTAATACTCTACATTAGTAGGACCAAGATAATTTCAAAAGTAGATGAGAAAAAGTTACATACCTAATTTACCACATAGTTAAAGGCCTTAACTATGGTCACAGCTACTGCCTACATTCAGTCTGTGTCTGTACAGTGGGGCCTTCATTCGAAACATGCATGGGGCGAGGTTTTTGACTGCAGCATACTATGCTTGGTTTTGCTTGCATTGCTCTGAGCAGTGTGGGTGGGATCAAGAATTGTGTTTCTTCTTACAAGTGTGAAAAGAAGTGTCATTGTGAAGGATGAATATATCATTTGACACCACAAATTTTGTTTCTGAGTCAAAAAAATAGAAATATGCTTTTAGATTTAAACAAACTGAAGGTAATTGGTTATAAATAAACCTCTTTGTTGCTTAACAGACTACTTACTAGTGCATGATTTTTTAACTTGCTTTTTAAGGATGGAAAACAAAGCTTAAGGAAAACAAAACACAGAAAAACTATGTTAGCAGAACATGGCCTCAGGTCAGCTGTAATTTTTTGCAGGCTAAGGATTATGGATTTGTTTAGGTAAAATATTATGTTTATAATTAAATAAAGCTTGGATAAAATTGGCACAGCAATATTATGTATAAGAGATGTAGTATGGTACACAAGAGATTCTTCTCTTGCATTGAGGAAGTGCTGATACAGATACATGCAGTGAGTTCAGTGCTTATTTCAGGTTTTTGTCCTTGAGAGTGGTCTATGGTGCATTAGGATCATCCTGATAGAAACCAAAATAACGTGTTGCATTCTTCATCAACAGTGTAGTGGATGAGATTCAAATATAGTTGTATGAAGGTGACAAAGATGTAATTTACATTTTGACATTCATAAATACCTGTCCTGGATTTTGAATATACTGTAATAAAGGCAGAATGCACTTTGGCTTGTGGGTAATACTGTGTAGAAGTGTTTTAATTATATTATACACATATCTGGACAGATTATGTCCTTTTCTGGGGAAAAATTTGAGCTAGGTGCTTCCATTGAAAAGAACCAATATGCAGGAGTTGTTATAGTATAAATCTAACTGTAAGATTATGCATTATGGCCATTAGACTTCAGTATGTTTTCACTTTAGAGGTCTCCAGAGTACTGGCTGTATGCCAAAAATCAAAATAATATACTAGAAACCATTTGTAGGAACTTCTTTGAAGTAATTTAAACTCAATGCCAAAATCTATATTAATCCTTCTCAGCAATGTCCACTATTTCAAATTCATAATTAGAATGCAAGGTGAGGCTAACACTTTACTCTGTTTTTCTAACTCCTAAACTACTTCAGGTAGTCATAGAATCAAAGAATCATTGAGGTTGAAAAAGACCATAGAATCCAACTGCAAACCTAACATTGCTGAGGCCAGCACTAAACCATGTCCTGAAGTGCAGTTCTCAGACTTTGCAGATCAGTGGAAGAATGGAATCACTAGATTGAAGTAAATTACTTGGTTTTGTATTGGGAGAATGCCTTTTCCTTGAAGCACCTAAAGACTAAGTGCTTCATGCTGCTTGATTAAAGTCTCACATATGCATCAGCCACCAGATCATCTGCTTTTCACCTCATGGAAGCATATACAGGACAAAAAGGATAGAAAATCTTGAGGTCTCCCATACACATATATGAACTTCACCAGTTTAAGTGTAGGAATTTTCTGTTAGTGTTGCTACAAAAAAATTTTCCTTGGTATCTATTTAAGCCCTTTTTATAGTCCACTAATGATCCCAACAGCCCTTCTGGGGGAGAATATGTACTTCTAAATTTATACCAAGGTTTATATCCCATAATTATGGGACTGTCTTTAGCCCTTTTCTTCATAATAGCTTGTTTAATAACTCTGACTTAATCTTGAGAATATTCTCATTTTGTTGCTATTGAACTTCTTTCTTATGTGGCATTTTAAAAGATTTTACTAATATTTTCATTGGATTATTCATGTGATTCATTATGCTCAGCAGAAGAAAAAGGCAACAATGCCAATTTTCAAACAAAACCAGGTGTTATTGTAATACAAAGCTTTAGGCTCTATTACTTACGCAAAATGCAAGCTGGCATCACTGGCCCCCAGTTACACAGAGAAGGTGCACACTCCATTTTGAAATTTCTTGATTAGTCTGTTATGGAACTACTAGAGTTTTCCACTTTTCATGAAATCCAGGTTAAGGCCCAATTCTGGTTCCTTTATATGATGTAGTCATTTTTATGCTCAAAGAGCAATACTTTTTATTGATACAGAGTAACTGTGATTCTGTCTAGTTGCTTCTATTTTAAGAAAACCATGGGAAAAAAATCTGAGGAGTATAAAAATATTAGAAAATAGATAATTTAGTACTACTGAAGATTTTTATCATCTCTGGCTTGTATCTGTGAGCAGGTGGAAAGCCCGTGGGGAGGGGTCAGAGACTGAGGCAGCAAAGGGAACCTTGTGGCTGGCGTCTGCTACAGCTGCCTGAGCAAGGGGAGCCCATTGGCCAAACATTGCTGCTCCAGCCACAGGAGGCATTGTGCCTGCAGGATCTTGTCCTGTGGGGGGAACTCAACCACCCCAGCAGCTGTTGGGAAAGGAGCTTGGAGGGCTGTAGGCAATGCAGGAGACTCCTGGAATACGTGGAGGAGACTTCCTGAGCCAGGTGATAGACAGCCCTGTGAGGGAATGTGTTACAGGATCTCATGGTCACCAGTGCAAGTGAACTAACTGGGACACCAAGAGTGGAGGCAGCCTGGGCTGCAGGGATCATGCATGGGCGGAGTGTGCAGTCCTGAGGGATAGGGGTGAGGTAAGGGGTTAAAGTCCAGCTCTTGAGCTTTAGGAAAGCAGACTTCCAGTCCTTTGGGAACCTAGTCAGTGGGATCCCCTGACAGACTGCCCTGAGGGACGAGGGAGTAGAAGAGGGCTGGCACTTCTTTAAGTAACTCTTCCAAGAGCACAAGAGCTGCCAATCCCCAGGAGCAAGAAAACAGACAAGGAGGGCAAGGGAACAGCAGGGCTGAGTAGAAACTTGCTGGTGAAAATTAAGCGAAAGAAGCAAATGCTCAAGCACTGGAAACCAGGAAACCTAGAAAGAGTTTACAGGTGAAACACAATTGTGTAGGGAGGGGATGAGAAAGGCCAAGGCAACAAAACTGGAACTGAAGCTGGCAAGGCACACAAAGAATCACAGGAACGGATTCTACAGGTACGTTAACCTGAAAAGGAAGGTCAAAAAAAGGGTACCCCGTCTGATAAACAACACTGGAAAACTGGAGAACTGGTAACAACTGACAAAGAGAAGGCTGAGATACTTAACACCTTTTGCCTTAGTCTTCAATGGGAAACACTTCCCACACCTCCTGACTGGGTGAATAACAGGATGAGGACTGGGAGAGCGAAGTCCCTCCTGCTGTCAGAGACAATGAGATTTATGATCACCTGAGGAACCTGAATGTACCCAAAGAGATGCATCCTAGAGTCCTGAGGGAATTGGCTGATGTAGTTGTCAAGCCACTCTCCATGACATTTGAAAAGTCAAAGCACTCAGGGCAAGTCCCAGGTGACTGGAAAAGGCAAAATGTGGTGTAGTCATTTTTAACAAGGGTAGAAAGGAGGACCCTGGGAACTACAGACTTGACAGCCTTCTGTGCCTGGGAAGATGATCCTCCTAGAGGCTGTGCTAAGGCACATGGAGGACAGGCAGGTGATTTGGGACAGCCAGCACGGCTGCAGGAAGGGCAGGTCCTGTCTGACCAAGCCACTGGCTGTCTATGATGGGGTGGCTGCATCAATGTGGTAAGGGAAGGGTTACAGATACCATTTTCCTGGACTTCTGTAAAGCCTTTGACAGTCCACTGCAAGTGGGAGAAGCTGGGATAAGGGGAGGAGACTGGGATAATGGAAGTACCATCATAAGGGGGAAGGCTGGGATGAAGTGGGGTGTGGGGATCAGATGGGGTTCAGGCATGAAATGGGAGAAAGGGGCTAGTGGGATTCCCCTGTGTTTTTGGGCCCCCTTTATCCTGCCCTCCTGCTCCCCTATTTTGCCTCCCCTCTGTCTAATTGGAGAGATGGATCTGATAGACGGACTGCTAGGTGGATAAGAAAGTGTTTGAATGGCCACATGCAGGGGCTGATGTTCAGTATCACAGAGTCCTGATGGACATCAGTGACAAAGTGGTGTTACTCAGGGACCAGTATTACGTAGTGTCTTCATTAATGACAAAGACAAACGGATCAAGTGCATCCTCAGCAAATTCACAGATGATACCAAGTGAAGTGGTCCAGTTGCCGCACCTGAAAGACAGGATGCCATCCAGAGGCACATGGACAAGTTCTGGGAGGGAGACCATGGGAATCTCATGCAGTTTACTAAGGCAAAGTGCAAGGTGCTGCATCTGGGTCAGAGCAACCGTGGTACCAACAGAGGCTGGGTTTTGGACAGATCAGAGCAGCCCTGGCCAGAAGGACTTGGGGGTGCTGGTGGCTGAGAGCCTGGACATGACCCAGCCATGGGCACTCCCAGCCCAGAGAGCCAAACGTGTGCTGGGCTGCATCCAGAGCAGTGTGGGCAGCAGGGCCAGGGAGGGGATTCTGCCCCTCTGCTCTGCTCTGTGAGACCCCACCTGCAGGGCTGCATCAGCTCTGGGCTCCCAGCACAGGAACATGGACCTGCTGGAGGGAGTCCAGAGGAGACCACCAAGATGATCAGAGGGATGGAGCACCTCTCCTATGAGGAAAGGCTTGAAAAGAGAAAGCTTTGTGACTTAATTACAACCCTCTGGTACCTAAAGGAAGCCTACCAGTAAGATGGAGAGAGACTTTTTACAAAAGCATGCAGTGACAGGACAAGGGGAATGTATTCAAACTGAAAGAAGGCAGGTTTAGATTAGCTATTGGGGAGAAATGCTGTTCTGTGAGGGTGGTGAGACACTGGAACAGGTTGTCCAGTCAAGTTGTGAATACCGCATCCCTGGCAGTGTTCAAGGCCAGGTTGAATGGATCTCTCAGCAGCCTGACTTAGTGAAAGGTGTGCCTGCCTATGGCAGGCATGTTGGAACTTGAGATCTTTATGATCCCTTCCAATCCAAGCCATTCTATGATTACCTTGAGTACATGGTTCTTCTTGAAAGGATGATTTGAATCAGAAATCAGAAATTATTTCATCAGAAAGAGAAATATTACAGTTTAAAAAAAAGGCAGAGAAACAATTGATTTTGGCAGCTTTACAGAGACAGACTAAAGGCAGCATAATAAAAGTGGTTCTTTGTTTGAGATCCATCTCTGAGTGATTTAAAAATCAGTGGAAGCTATTGGAGCACTTTTGGGTTTTATTTATTTTTATTTTCCTTGCAAGATTTTGGAGAAAAAAGTATTAATCTATCAATATCAAAATTAAGCAAGAATTTTTTGGAACTCATTTTAAAATGTCTGAAATTGTCTGAAACCACTAACGGTTTAAAGATATGATCATTAATATGGTAATTTTCAATTAGCCTCATTGACATGTTAATAATTAAGGGAAGTGTGGAGCCTAAAAGTTGGTGACAGTGCAAAAAGAAGGGAGTTAGGATGTATTAGAAATTGAAGGTGTTCCTAGCGGACATGACTTTTAGAAGGTATTTAGTAGATGTAGAGGAATTAAATGCACCCTTGGTAAAAAGTGTTTTCCAGAATTCAACATATGACCTTGAATGTCTGTATGTCTAGATGAATTAGCCCAAATTAAATGACAGTATCCAGTTGCTCTTCTTAGATTGTACAAAATAGGAGCTAGCTTGCTTTCTGTTTGGTTTCCTTGCTCCCTGTCAGGGGGATTCTGTAATTACTTTGGCAATCCATATTATTGTGACTTAGGTGTGCTGTAATGCTGGGATTTCCAACAGCCTATTGAAATAATGCAGACTAGGATGCTGACATTCTTTGCTTGCACTTTATTTTATCTTATCTTTTTATGAATTAATAATTATTTTTGTAAGAGCTGCATAAGGGAGACATTGCCTTGTGACTGTGAGTAATACATAACTGTTAACTGAGCAAAAGATCACATTTCTTTCAGCCAGTAGCTGACTTTTGTTTTTCTGCTTTTCCATATTTCTCCTAATACTATAAAATTATAGTTAAGTTGCTCTCATGGCTTCAGTTGAAAGATCATGTAAATGTGGCAGGGCTGTGTGATAGCCCTTCTCTTAGCTGCTGCAGAGTTACTGGAGCATAGCCTCACCATGAGTGTGAGAGAGGTCATAGCTCTCACAGCTCAGTAGGTAGTTCTTGGATTATGTCATGGATGTTACCAGTAGGAGGATTACTTAGATTAAATTATGTAGTCCACTGCTTCAACAGAATGTAAATTAGAGGAATAAAATTATAATTTTTATTAGCCTTACAAGTGAATATTTTTTTCCAATAATACATGTTTTATCCAAATATATATATACATTTATGAACTAGGATCAAGAATTAGTCTGTTCATTATTGCAGGATTTTTAAACTGAGGAACAAATACAAAAGAAAACAAACAGAATTTTGTGTCTGTAGTAATAGCAGTATTAATAGTAAAAATGCTTCTTTAAGGTCCTTCCCAGCCCAAACCATTCTGATTCTCTGTGACTCCATGGTACTTTGGACCATATGTGTCCACTTCTCTTTTCTGCAGTAGATTTAATAAACCATGTAGTGTTTTTTATTTTAAATAATTATGGAAAATAGTTTTTGTATCAATGTACGCTTAATTAATAAGAAGTTACGGAGCTGGTGGAAAGAAACGTGTTCATATTGGGAGGATTCCGTGGTTTGTAACTAGTCAGCTCAGTTGTGATAAAGAAAGCCACAACTACTACCATCAGTGATCTTACACTTTTCCCTTTTTTCCCCATGATTAAAGGAGAGGGGGCAAAATCCTAATGTTGCTCTTGTTCTCATACATGAGCTAGTTTAAAAATACTTGCAGTTCTTTTAGGATGATGAATTATCTTTCAACATGTGCAGTCTGCCTTCTGGTCAGTCTGATTGGTACCAAGATACTGTAACCATACGGTATTAGTGTAGAGTTCTTACATGTGGTTGCTTTCAGTCAAAATGGGGTGGGAGGGCAGTCAATATTTTCTTTTTTTTTTACTGTCTTTCTAAACAGTTGTATAAAAAAAAGTTTTGCAAGTTTAATCTTAATAATCTAAACCCAAAAAAGCAGACACAATCTGTCATAAAATAACTATTAGTGACTAGTTTGTATCCCATAAATCTAACTTGAGTTGATAATATGGTCCATTACCAGCTAACTGCACAGAGTATTTTTCATTTTACACTCTTCAGTTACTTTTTAGTGAAGTGTTAAAAAATATGAAGCTTTTCTCCTCTCTAAAATTGCACACTGTCTGTCTGTTATTAGGGAGATAACAGCTCTTATAAATGTTTCAGTAAGCGTTAAGTAGACAGTTATGTGCACTCTCATTCCACGCTTATTTGCTTACTGTAATAAACTGATAAAATATGTGTGGTTTGTCTCTGTGTATCTGCAGGCATCACGAGTCACATAGATTTCCTTTAGAAATAATGTTGTGTCTGAAGAATTGATTAGTTATTTTCATAAACCATCCAAAGGTACACAAACGACTTCTATTATTTAAACATATGCTGTGTAAGATTTGTAGGAGATTATCTCCTGGTTAGTAGATGCTTCTTGTTCTGTTAATTCTGTGTGCTTTTATTTTAACCCCAGAGTGATTGCTGGTACCTGCCCCATGGGTTCTATCACAGCTGCATTAGAAATTTTAGAATTAAAACAAAGAACTGTTTACCAGACTGATGCAGCTGTTGAATACACCACATTACAGTCACATCAGCCTTTGTCAGCTCAAAATCCTTGCTAGCAAGTAGAGGGTTTAAAAATTCCAGTTTTCCAGAATTATATTGCTTTGTTCAACATACATATGTTTTATTTATTTTTAGTACTGCCACATTAAATTGAAGTGAAAATTAATGTTCTGTACAAAGAAAGATGACTTAAACATAATGTCATTACTCTGAGTGTCCTTTGCATTTTTGCTGCTATGTATAATATGATGTTGAAAGTTAAAGTGAATTGGCTCACAAGCTTTTTATTACTGAAACAGGAAGTAATGCTGAAGGGAGCATAGGCATAGATTAAAATCTCTAAAAATCACAGAAAGGATTCAGTAAAACTTGAATCAGTGTTGCAATTTAAGAATAGTGAGAGTTTTTTTCTCTACGTGTATGCAGTTTAGATTAGCTCATCCTGGGTGCCATCACACAGCACATGCAGCGCAACCATGTCGCTGTAGGGGTGGGCACAACGTACAAAAAGGCACACTACTTTTCAGAAGGCTAATATTCCATTTATTACAACAGCTAGCTGTCTTTATGCACTCTACAAAGTTTCCACTTTGTTCATTGGCTACAATAGGTCAACATAACATTGATTGATATAAAGCCATCTACGCTTCTGTTTTTCACAAAACTTTTCTAAAATTACTTTTCCCAGCTCAGGTTTTCTTCTTGCTTAACTTCTTCTTCTCCTCTTCTTGATCTCCAGGCCAACAGCCTTGGTCAGAGAATACTTCTCGAAACAAACCTCATTCATTAACCCTGTCTAGCCCACAGACCAGCTGTGGGTCCTACTATACAGCCAGGGGATCTGGCCCATCCAGCACAGGTTTGTAAAGGGCAAAGATCCAAAAAGGTTGAGACCAATGATGTGAGATTCAACAAGGTCCTGTGCTGGGTCCTACCCTCGGGTTATGGCAACCCCAGGCAGTGCCACAGGCTGGGACAGAGTGGCTGGGAAGGACCTGGGGGTGCTGGTGACAGCAGCTGAACATGAGCCAGGCTGTGCCCAGGTGGCCAAGAAGGCCAATGGCATCCTGGCCTGGATCACCAATGGGGTGGCCAGCAGGAGCAGGGCAGGGATTGTCCCCTTGTACTGGGCACTGGTAAGGCTGCACTTCAAATCCTGTGTCAAGTTCTGGGCTCTTCACTACAGGAAGCTCATTCTGGTGTTGGAGTGAGTCCAGAGAAGAACAATAGAACTGGGGTAGGGTCTGGAGCACAAGTCCAGTAAGGAACAGCTGAGGGAGCTGGCGGTGTTTATCCTAGAGAAAAGGAAGCTCAGCTGGGACCTTATCACTCTCTACAGATGCTTGAAAGGAAAGTGTAGCCAGGTGAGGGTTGGCCTCTTCTCCCAGGTAAATGATAGAACAAGAGGAAATGGCCTCCTGTTGTGCCAGGGGAGGTTTAGGTTGAGTATTAGGAAAAAATTTCTTCATTGAAAGAATTATCAGGCATTGGAATGGGCTGGCCAGGGAAGACTCACTGTTCTTGGGAGTCTTCAGAAAGCATGTGAGTGTGACACCTAGGAACATGATTTACTGAAGATGGCAGGGCTTACAGGGTAAACAGACACAGCCCTTAGAGACTGAACACAGAACTTAGGCATCTTTTCCAATCTCAATGGATCAATGATTCTGAAGAATCTACATGATGGACTTCTGACTACATTTTATGTTTTCATTCCTATTAATAAATATTATTAATAAAGCCAGCCGTAAGTTAACATAAAGAAGCTATTGTACTTCAAAATACTTGTATTAACATGAATTAAACATATATCCTAAACCTGTTAATATAAAATGGGAGAACCATTTCATGAAATAAGTATTCCATTACGCAACATGCTAACTTGATTGCTAATAACCTCTTACCGTTATTGTCTCTTTCTGTGTACCAATAAGATATTCAAAGCAGGCCCTTTATTATTTCTTGACAACTGAGGGCTTTTTTTGAGATTTTGATTGTGTCAATTATTTCTAGAAAATTAAGCAGATTATAAATCTGTGAAAGTTTTCAACTTCAATTCAAAGATGTTTTGAATTTTCAGTAATTGAGAAGGTCCATACAAATTATACCTTTTCCATTCACTTTGTGTTAGCTGTAAGTCTGGTCATGTGATGTCACAGGTCATTATTTTATAAATATAATTTAAAGTAACCCTGATCTTTCCTTAAAACTTGTGTAAAGAATTCAAATTCTCTTGTCTGCATATTTCTGTATAAGTCTTACTTTTGTATATTTGAGCTCATGATTTTCTTGTCAGCGGTATCTGGGAATTTGTTTGCACATTGAATATCTTTTTTTCATGCTACTTTTGCAGGATAGCATGGACTGAAACATCCTTGGGATTTTTCTTATTGCTTCTAGTAGCAAGACTATTTAAAAAGTGTCAGTATCCTTCTGTTCTATATAACTATGTTTTTACTATTTCACCAGTGAAATTGTTAGACAACATTTTTTGTGTTTTTAACAAGAGAAACAGAAGACAAATTCTCACTGTATTTTCAGCTTACACAATGAGCTTGGGAATGCCCTTGAATTCTGATGCATAAAATGTTTCTTGTTGGAAAAAACTATTTAACTGTAACTCTTAAAAAATGTGATAATTTGATAGCTAACTGTAAAGCTAAAAGTTTGGAAACAGATTTATAGTGGAAAGTGAGACGGATACACCAAAGATATTTTCAGCACCGGAAATATTTTTATCTGTATATTATCTGTAAATTATCTGCTGTTTGGTATCTATTACTGCAATTTGCTTATGCATTTCAATATGTCCTTACATATTTCTGTTCCTGGTTCAGTAAAATTCCAACCCAAAAGCAGGTGCTCTAACTGAGTAAGAAATGCAATATTCAATTTTTACTGTTCTTGAGTTACAGCATGTGCCAACTATTGTGTTATACTTAACAGGTCACTATGCAAGTCTCTGTGCCAACAAAAACACATGAGCTGCTTCATCGGATGAGTGGGAAAGGATTAGCAGCTCATTATCACTTCTTAAGACAGCCAGGCATTTTTGGTGATCATATGGTACCTGTGCGAGTGACAGTAACAAACACAACTGATCAGAAGATAAAGAATATTCACATTGGGGAGAAGAAATTACCTCCAGGCATGAGGATGCATGAGTTTAATCCAATAGGTAACCGTAACCTGCGTTAAAAAAACCAGACTCTTAATCTTCAGAAAAATTTTAAATACAAGAAAGTGGTTTTGCATAGTTACATGTATACTCACTCACACTCTTGTATATGTTTGTATGGTGGGTGGGGGTAGGTATACATACCCACACACTCATCAGCTATCCATCCACTTGTTGGGACAAAATCTTTCTGCATCCCTACAAACTTTGATTCTTTCACAGTCTTCTTTTAGACTGGCTATTATGGGCTTCTATTAGAAATTAGGTTTTGATTTTTATATTCACAATTATTTTCCTATGAAGCTTTAAATAAATCTGTAAATGTATTATTTATATTGGTGGCTCAGAGCATTGTCATTTCTTCCTTGTAAGCTTATGGCAGTAGAGTGGAAGTGTATGTTTTAGTTTTGCTTCTGTGTACCATATTTCCACAAAGTATGTTTGCTTAGACTAGATAAAAATTAATGTGTAGTCAGACCTGACCTAAATTGTTTTATTTTCTACTTTATAATCAGAAAGATTTTTTTGCTAAATTTCTGTGGAAAGGAGTATAAAATTGAGAAAGAACACAGATCACAGCAAGTTTTTTTTCAAAAGTAATACCTATGCACACAACCTGTTTTCTTTTCTCAGCAGTTCTTTATTTTAGGACATTGTGGTATAGTCAGAAGGAAAGGAAATATCTCAGTCTCATAGTACAAATTTTTCTCCTTCAGTGAGCTACATTATTATCTGAATATATATCATGGTAAAAGAATACAGGAACGTGTTCTTAAAGCACAACAGTAAACTAAAGAGTATTGTTTGTCTTAGTTTGTATTAAATGGCTCTAAACTATTGAAATTTTTTTTAGCATAGAAAAGATTAAACAGATTTCACCAAATAGCTACCAAAAGCAATTTTCCAGTGCTATAGTTTATTTCAGAGTTAAAATTAATAATAATAACTGTTTGTGTCTTGGTAATGATACATACTTGATCAAGGCAGTTAGTTTTAGAACTCTATTAATAGTTTTTATTTTTTAAGGGAACATTTTGCTGCTTATTCTTCAAAATAAGTCCAGGTCAGAATTGAGATGTCAAGTTAGTTTTGCCCATGAGCTTTATTTTATATCCCTGCCTGTAAACATTTGAAGAAATAAAGCACAAATCTTACAGTAGAAATATTATAAATCAGGTCAGGAGATACTGTACCCACAAAAACAGTCATTTAGCTGTAGCATTTATTTGTCTTGCATAAAAACATGGGGGTAAAAAGTGGAATTAATAAATTATCCCCTTCAGGTTCCTTGAGTTCCACCAAATAATCCTACCCTTTAAAGTATTTATTTCCCCAAGAAAGACATTGTGGTATCTGTCCTGCAAAGCTGTTCATTTGTTCTGCAGAAAATAAGCTATCAATCATCTGTAGTTCTTCCAAAAATGTTATTTTTCTTGCTTGAATGTGAATTTTCTGTGTTCTTTGTCATTTTATGTAGAACTAAGCCTGTACACCCTCTTCTTACTACATTTTGTGTTTCCAGCTTTTGGAAAACACGTCCTATAATTTATCCAGCAGACCCAACAGAAGAAGTGTCAGTGTAGACAGGTATTCCTGCTGGAGGATAAGTCTAGTTTTGCCTAAGTCACTGAAATTACTGTTGGTGATTGACCTGATTCTTCCAGTAGAAATCGTTCAAATTATTTCAACCAAGTCCCTGCACACAACATTTTCTTGTTCCTAAGTGTGTTTGAAACTCCCTTTGAAAACATTAAGCTCAAAGACTTAGGTAAAGTTAATTCTGAATTTGAGCTGGAGCCTGTAATCTTGCAATGCTTTAAAAAACCTCCTTGGAATACTTAATTTTCTATTCACTTACTGTTGTTAGTTTAGACTTTAACCAGCAGCATTAACTCCATCTTTTCTGTATTTTTATAAACTTAATCTTGAAATAGTTAAATTTTGTTACATTTTGTCATGGAGCAGCTTTCTACTTTCAGTTCC
The DNA here is from genome assembly GCA_013397375.1 of Toxostoma redivivum. Lineage (NCBI taxonomy): Eukaryota > Metazoa > Chordata > Aves > Passeriformes > Mimidae > Toxostoma > Toxostoma redivivum. The sequence continues at coordinate 18,903 of VXBI01007342.1, forward strand.
TGAAAAGTATCAGGTACAATATGAATAATCTGGAAACCAGACATTTTATTTTAATTCCTCTCTTTTAAAGTGTACTTTCTGCTCTTTGTTGTAATCTTGAGAAGACAGTCTGCTTCAGTGTTTGTTTTTTACTTATGTAAAGAAAAAGCTTACAAGGAAAAGCCTGTAATGAAAGCTTTATCTCTACAACATTAGGGAAATAGTGTAGTGATTTAGCCAAGAGTCTAAGAATGAGTATGTCTCTTGATACCTTCACACCAAGAGTGTCTCAGTCCACGCTGCTTGTATAGCACAAAGTGATCTTCCATTTAGTATTCATAATCTTTCTTCTCTCTTCCTACTAATGGAAGTGGAATATTGAAACACAAGTAAACCCACAGCAATTCTGAAATAGTTTAAGTTCAGCTTATTTTCCATTACGGTGTGTATTAAGGTAGATTTTATTTGTTGTGTTTTACTATTTACTAACTAAATCTGCAAACCAGTGTTACTGAAAATGAAATCTCGGTGCTGGATCTGTGCACAATTAGAAGGATGTCACTTCAATATATTTTTTTCCTGTACATAATGTTCATTTCCTTGCTTTTCTAATGCAAGGCCTGATTTTGTTAATGGGTCTCTAAGAGTGAAATGGCAACATTTCATGTGCATTAATTGTGTGAGAGGGGCAATCCAGGATGCTTAAATGTGCAAGTGTGACATTTGGGTGAAACCTACTTGTAATAAAACTACAACAATTGGATTTTTTCTTACAAACCTCTTTGGGTATTTTAGTTATGTGAAGTTTGGGGGGTTGAATCTAATGTCTTCAGTTGCCTTGCATGTGTGTTTTACTTGTTAAAAATTTCTTCATGCAGAGTGCCTTGAGCCTGGAGGATCCCTTACTGCTACAATGGGTATTGACTTCTGTGATTCTACCCAGACAGCCAGTTTCCAGTTATGGTAAGTTCTTGGGAGGAGAAAGGTAATTTTTTGCTCCTGGAAGGTAAAAGTAGCATTCATTGGAAATCTACTTAGTGGTATAAGACTTGCTGTTTTATTAAATATTCAAAGAATTGAACAAAATTTGCAACATTATATATATCCAAGATATTTTAAGAGAAATAACATGTTCTTAGTGTTCTGTTTTACTTTTAGAAGCTTCACTTTTTTGTCCCACTGTTCTTGGGATTCTTCTTATTAACACCATCTTGAAAGGAGCAGTCATGTCTGACTATTCTGCTGTAGTGTTTTGTGCGTGTTCTTCCCTGTAAAAAAGGGCACAAAAAAAGTCAAAATGGCACATAGGGTGAGCAATTTTACTTCTCTGAGTCTTGATTATGGCTGCTTGTGGTCGCTATAATGTGACTGCCTGAAAACCACCCCAAAATTTGCCCGCCAAATAAATTTATTCCTCATGCAGTAGATTCTTTTTAATCAGTAGTGAGAATGAAATCAAGTAACTGGCTGGCCAACTAAATCTTGTCTAACATAACTGATTTACATTTTTTGTGCTCATTTTTGGGGCATGTATGGTCCTCTTTCTGCATCCTAGGCTATCAGGGAACCCAGTGGGAATTCTGTTACAAACTAGTATTTAAAACGCAGGTAATTTGCAGTAGTGATGTTCCAACATTGGGAAAGAATGGATGGGAGAAAACTCTACACCTTCTTTTAGGAGCTTTTCAGGTTTATATGTCTTTTAAGCTATGCAAAAGCACTACACAGGTCTGCATGATTTTATATTTCTTTTACATATTTTGAAATAATGGATTTTTATATGTTTTGTTGGAAGAAGCACAGCTTTCAATATTCAGCACAAAAATAGGTATATTGAATAGACATTTACATTGCTGCATTTCAGTTTAAGGGAAGCCCTTTGTGAAAGTTCTGTACTTCTTCCTTTAGAAAATTTCTGTAGCAATATTAGTGTACTGCTACTAAGCACAGCTTGTTCAACTGACAGGTTATTGAAGATAGCATGAAAATCCTAATAATAAAGATGCACCCAACTAAGTCCTAAAGTACCACTATATTAAAACAACGCTTCTTTTTCTAGGGACAAGGAGGTTTTACTATTGGATTTTTTTCTTTACATTTCTCAAACTTTTCCCTGTGCAATGGATGCTCCTGCATAGTTAGTTTACACATATTTGTACTCCCAGCAAAATGTCTGCAGCATGTAGTTCATGCACGTCATGTTGCTATAGCTGGTCTGTATGCTGTTTGCTGGAATTTGGAAACAGCTTTGAACTGTTGCCTGATGTTTGTTTGGGAAGGAGGTTCCCTTTAGGCAGTGCAATTTCAAAATTCCTTCAAAATTATAGACTCTGACTCTCTTTAAATATATTTTGAGTTTTATAAAATAGTATATTCTCAGTTTATCAAGCAGAAACATTCTTTTTTAAATAAAGCAGATATTTTTCTTTCAAGTATGTATTTTCAGTCTACCAATGATTTGATTTTTAACTTACACCATTTATTGCTAAGAATCTTAGCAGTGATGAGGATAAGCAATGTGGCATAACACATTGATTTTATGCAGATTATCACCTTTATGTTTTGGGAGGTCTGCTGTATTAGTTGTATATAAAAACTGATTACTTTCTCCAACATTGCCTAGTAATTGTTTATTATTTTCCTATTAGACAAACAAGACAGATCAATATTCTTGAACACCAACCAGACTATGAGTAACATCACTGTAAATAGATTTGCCTCAGACCTCAGTGGTGTATTCATTTTAATGATTTAGACAATGTGAGTCCAATGACAAAGCGCTCAAGCTAAGTTTAAAATTAAATTAAGAATAGGAATTGCTTACTTTGTTTCTTTGCTAATTGGCAGGCCTTGTTTCTTCGTTGTTAATTCCTAGAAAAAAGTATAAAAATAGGTTAAATGTTATTTGCATTAAATTTGCTGTTTTACACTGAAAACGTATTTTGTTCAAAATCCTACTGATCTTCAGTATCACTGAAGAAATTGTGCAGTGTGATGGGAGCAATGTCTCAAAGAACCCAGCTGCAGGCTCTGCAACTTATCATATTTTTTAAAAAGCTTTTATCCCAAAGAAGGAATGACTTCTAGAAGTTTGTCAAAATGTAATTGAAATAATGTACACACAAAGATGTCTGTATTCTCATATTTCCTATTAACATATCTCTATGAAAGATGTTGTCAGTTATTTTGTATTTTTGCTAGAAGCATGTTCAGCAGTAAAGTGTTCCTGATCATAAGTATTTTCTTTACATTGTTCTAAGAGGAGCACTTTATCTTGCATCAAATGTAATTGATCCTGAAGCAGTGTAATCACAATTACTCACTTTCTTAATTGGCCTGCCCAAAATCAGAAAATGGAAACCGATCGGCAGTGTTTAAATCAATAGCTTTGTAGTAAAGCTTGTGGGGGTAGGGACATAGTGGTAATGGGTAGATCAATTGGTCTTAGATGCCAATCATGGACTGTGTGTTTTGCATAGCAAACACTACCCTTCTGCTGAGGGATGTGGTGTTGTACTAGTGGTTCAATAAATACAAACTCTATAAAGAAAAAAACTAACATGAGTCATAAAATATTTAGATATTTTTCTGAATTCATTGTACAAGTCAAGGACAGTAAAGGAAAAACTGCAATAGAGAGGTTTGAGGGAATAAACTTTGAAAGACCTCCCTCTCAAATACTATTTCTGATAAGCAAACCTTACCAAGATCACACATCTAATTAAAGTGGGGTAAAACTTACTTGAAAACTGTGCCTAATGCATTTATTTAGAATGTATATTAGGATGTTCACAGCATGTACTTGTAAGGAGAATGTCTCTTCATTGTTATTTTTCTTCTGCCACCTCCTTGCAGAGGCAGCTATTTCAGCCACACTGGTGTTCTGCATGGTAATGCCTCTCAAGCAGAAAGTTAAAGAGGAATAAATGGAGGAACTTGGCCTTTTAAAAGATTTCTTGGATGTTACTCTTTGTTTTTGTGTTACTTTGTTCTCATTTTGCAATCAGGATTTACACAGGTTAGAAGTTTAAAGCAATGTGTTATTGGCTAACTCAAATCCGAGGTAGGTTGCTAGCTTGTTGAATTCTAGTTGAATTTTAGTATATTCACCATCCAAGTAAGAGACCTGAGCCTTAGCTAAGCAGGTAGGCATCAGTTGAGCAGAGAAAATGTTGGAATGGATCCTTGCTATAACAGGCTATCTGCAATACTCCGCTGACTGCAGAACTACTTCTTTTTTTTTTTCCTACATCAGATCTTAAAGATTTCCACATCAGTGTGTTTCTTCTTGAATCCTTGAGCTCCTAGTGTTCACCATTTCAACAGTCCTACCACTTGTGTTATCTTTATTGTCTTGCATGTCTCTACTTTTCAGATATTCTTAAGTCTTTCTCTCAGCTTACTAGTTTTTTGAGCTATCTGAACAAAGATTTGGGAGCTTTGCCATGTCAGAATTTTGGCCATGAATCCTTGGAATGGAAATATTTAATCCCTTGAGATAAAAGACAAGGGATGTTATAGAGACAGGGAGTTACAACATATACATTCCCTTACTCTGTTTTTTGTGTATGTATTTAACATTATGAATTCCTGTCTGTGTTTGTGTAACTCAGTAGGCAAATCTCCACTTTCTTTATAGGTATGATGAATAACTAAAGGTGAAGGGGAGACGTCCTTTTTACAATATTGAAAGCTGGAGAAGAAAGCTTGTCTTTACCTTTTCGTTCTTATTCTTCTCATCCTCTCTTTCCAAATTATCTTAGTTGTTCCCAAAACCATGAAAGAACCACAGCTTTAAAGAAAAAAATAATTTATGGAGAACCTTTTCTCTTCTTTTTTTCTGTTCTTTTGAAAAGTATACGAGTTGTTTAGCTTTCTTTGAAACTGCTTGGTGTAGGGGAGATGTCCTTGCCATACATCTCTCTCGCTAGTTTTGGTTTCATATCTCTCTCCCTACTTCTCTCAAGGTTTAAGTGTAAAGAACACAACCAGAGCTCCCAAGAAGAAAGAGAAATCGAATGAAAGCTATAGCTTCTGTGCCTTTCATTCTTTTCCAAAATAATTAGGTAATTGGAAAATAGTGTGACATAACAAGTTTTTAACTAGTTACCTTATGTTGGCATTTCTTAATGTCCCAGTGTCATCAGAAGGATCCTCTCCTTCAGATGAGGAGAGTACATACTCTTCTCTACAGTTGTTATGCTGATAGAAAAGGAAGCTGTCTGTTCATTTCATCTGTCCTGTACTATATAAATAAAACATTTTGCTGGTTACTCCAGAAGAGTTTGGTGTAGCATAAAGAATCTAGCTATTTCTTATACAAAGTAAATTCTGTGAATAAGATTTTAAAACTTGTTCAGTCTGTTCTCTGCAGGTTCCATCTTATTGTAGAAGCTTTTGCTCTGAATTTTATTTCCGAAGGAAGAGATTTTTTGCAGCATGAAATTCACTTACTTCATTTGGTGTTGTTGAAATCTTCCCAAGCAGAACTTCTACCTGCAAAGCACAGTAAATGAAGAGGGTTGGTTGGGTAGCAGTCGGTATTTCTTTTGAGTGCAAGCATGCATTCAGGTGTAGATGCTTGCACAAAAGCATCTGATTAAAATTATGTAGTGGAATATGTTATGGAATATATTAAAAGCTAATGTTAGAGATGTAGGGCTGTCTTCACATCACTGTCACTTGCATTTTCACTTTTTTCTTGCTGTTTCCGTCCCTAATGCTTTGTCAGCAGATCACCAAGTTGCTTATAGATGTAAGACAAGCAATCTGGTACTCTTCTCTTTATTTCATTACTCTAAAGTAGTCAGTTGGCCCTATTCCAGAACATAATTATTCCAAGATAAATAACTGACCTGGAAAAAAAACGAGGCTGGACATGAACAACTGCTTTCATTTGTTCTATTGCTTTGGCCTTTTTGTCTTGTAAAAGCAGGATGCAATCCTTTCCTTTCTTCAGCAAAACTGTGAATCAAGTCTCCTATATTTCTCAATTCCACGTTTGGTTTTGGAGGAACTTAATTCTCTCTTAGTATTGGTCTTCCTCTTACATTCTTTTTTTTAACATTTGTGGAGGTTTTTGTGAATACAAGACAAAAATAGTAAGCTGGCTTGGGATAGATATGTTCTGGGACAAGCTGCTGCTGGTAGTGAAACAAAAAAGGATAGTATAAAGAGCAAGAAGAATATTCCCAGTCTGATTAGAATATTAATTTATTAAAAGTCTTGGAAGTTAAGACTTCAACCACTGCTATTGTGGAATTTTAAAAGAACTCATTCACAAGTGTTACTATTATTTACTTTCATTTTAAAGATTTTGCCATCACTGTTCTCAAGTCTTTTGTTATGGTAGAAAACTTCTTTACCAGGAGCCCTTCAGAGACAATTCAGAGACAAAAGAAAAACAATCAAACTGAGAGAAGACATAGGGAATAGCCAAGGGTTTCAAATGTCACGTGCTAGCTACTCCCACTCCATCTGCAGACATCTACAGAACTCTTTAAACTGTGCATGTTCTGAAGGGTTGAATGTTAGGCTTGCAGTGTTATTTATTGTGGAGCTAGTAAGTCTCCCTTTGTTCCTGTGGGAGCATTATTGTCTCTTGTTTGTTCATCTTTATGTGTGCATCAGAAGATAAATTATTATGATACTTGAAATTGAATCATTAAAGTGATGTAAGTCTTTTAAAAATATAGGATGTACAGTTTTTAAGGAGTAAGAGTAATGATATCTAATATTATTTGCCCGTAAGTTCTATATTAAATACATAACAGATTTTGCAAGCTAGTGTTGGCAAGGTACTGTTGTCAGACATCCCCAATTGTCTGACCCTTTTAGAGATTCTCTCTAAGAACTTCTCATTGAGTATTCATGTTCCTCTAAGGCTGTAACTTACCAGCTGCACCACAAAATACCAGAAAATGCAGTCTTTAATTTTTGAAATCAAAAAACACATTCTGTTAGCCTGAGAAACTTTGGATATTTTTTCCAGTAAGATTCTTCACCTTGCTCTTCCAGGAAAGTTAAAGCAACACTGCCTGAGAGATGCTACAGTGCAACTTGAATCAATTGTCCAGATTTTTAAAAATTAATGTAATCTTTTGTTTAAACATCCTTTATGTTAATTATAGTCTTGAAAATATAAATGGATAAGTTAAATATACTGAAATATAGTTGCCTTAGTATTGGGGGAAGTTAAGTAGTTGTATTCCAAGCCTCAATTTTATTCTGGAACATCTCCATTAGATACCTGATGAAATCTCCATCTTTGGAAATTCTCAGAGCTCAAATGGACAAGGCCATGAGCAAAGTGTGCTAAGGTGACCCTTGCTTAAGCAGGAGGTAGAACCAGGTGATTTCTAGTGCCCCTTCTGAATCGTATTGTGGTTCTATGGAATTATGAAGTAACTTCTGTTAAATTAGATATTATGAGCTCTCTAATATAAAGATGTAATATAAGAGATGCAGATCAATAAACAAGAGCTGTATATTTAATCTGTGAAGTGTCTGATAAAGAGAATCTATAAGGAAGGATGATTTTCTGGAGCTGAGAAAGAAATTTACTGAAGCATACTGGAATTAAAGTAATGCAAAGTTACCTAGATGCTGACTAAAATGAAATTAAGAACAAAGTAGTTTTGAAGGACAACTAGCAATCAGAACTTCTGCTTGTAGGCTATGAAGAGTTCATGTTTTATCAAAGAATATATCTTAGCTATTTATTCAATACAGGAAATGGAAGTGGAATGCTTGTTGACAGCAGAAGTGTCAAGTGGTCCTCTTGAGCAGTTATGGACATAAAAAACCCAACCTGTACTCATGCTTTTATTACTTCTTATTGTGGAAATATTGTTATAAGCATTAAAGCAATGTAATAATTGATGTTATAAGTCAAGTTAATGTGCAAATGGCATCTCTGCAGTCAATGTAGGATATAAATCATTCTACACAAAATGGTTTATTTATTTCATGCTGAATTATATAGAGCACATCTTGCTTAAATATGAAACATAACATTGGTTGAACAATCAGTTGAACAATGTCAATGAAGGTACTGTTGAAAGTGTTAGTCTTATAGTCCAAGTAGTAGGTATGAACAGCAAAAAATTAATGAGGCAATTGATTAAAGACCCTTCCATCAGCTCTTAAGCTGATTGAGTTCTTAATCACTTTTCAAAGGAAAAATTAAAGAAAAAAATAGTTCTTGCTTATTTTACTGTGCACTTAATCAGGTTGGACAATCAAATAATCCCTCTTTTATTATAATAATGTCTTTTATTATAATAATTGCTTTAGAGATGGATGGCATTTAAAGTAGTACAGGGGGAAAAAAAGTTTGAATTTGTTAGGTTTTAAAAGCAGCACTTAATAGAAGATTTTTTATAAACTAAGTACTAGGAAGTTTTAAGGGATTGTTCTGTATGTTTACTAAATAACAGTTCTCAAAAAAGTTAGCATAATTGTCCAGTTTTATTTGAACATCCCATACTGGGGACTGCACTCATAAGCATAATTGTAACACATCACAAGCTAGAAAATAAGAATGTACTAGTTCCTAAGTATTTCCTTTCAAAAATGGGCAATTGCAATAAGTGTTAGAATTTTGAGTAGGAGGACTTTAAAATGGTTTTCTGTTTCCAGGTGGCTAGTTTTGCATCTTTAGGAGGGAGACACGTATGTTTTCTGTACTATTGATCTATAATGCTGTTTGCTGTCCATCAGTCCATCTTGTTTCAGAACTTTGAAGTTGCAGAGTTATAAAAAATCAGTAGCACGTGTTTTAGGTTAATTTAAATAACATGAATGTTAATGGATGAAATGTATTTTCCATTCTAATGATTTTATCATTATATTTAAGTAAAATATCTGAGGCATATCACCAATCAATATATATTGGCTATTTGTTACACCAGAAAAAAAAAAAAAAAGGAAAGCGTTCTTTTCTAAAAATTTCTCAGGCCTTAAAGCATTAACAAAGATTCTGACTGGATGTACTGATCCTGAATTGCTAGGCAAATCCGTTATGGTACAGTTAGTCAATGGAACATAGCAGAATGAATGTATCTTGAGTTTCTTTAGCCTTGAAGAAGTCTCAGACAAAAGAGTTGGAAACTTAGAGAACTGAATGGGTAAGGAAAGGAAGTTCCCAGTATGATGTTTATTTCTTAAGGAGAAATG
>VXBI01007342.1:41044-131044 GCA_013397375.1 Toxostoma redivivum
AAAAGCACCCAGCTAGGCTAACCATTTATATATTTTTTAACAGGCAGTACTAGAAGTCTTTCTGGATAGTAACTTAGTAACTACTCTTTGGTTAATATTTTTATTAGTAGAGGAAAAGAAAACTGAACTTTTAAGTATGAGAGTACTCATTCTGTAGTTCCTCATATTACTCTTCCTATTATAATTATTCTTTAATCAAGTCTAATCAAATCCCTAATCAAATCCTAATGTTCCAAAACCTTGAAATTTTCCCTGCTAACAAAAGGTGCCTGTGTATACTAATACTGCTTTCATGTGTTGTCATTATATGAAGATTTTATTTAACTGGTGCAAAATACTTGATCAAGACAATGCCTTCACACAGAATCATTTTAATGCCCTTAATAATGTAGATATATTATTGTATTAAGGAGCTTACATGCAAATTGCAAAATTTTAAAATAACTTTAGGAAATTAAATTTGGTCTTAACATTAAAAGTATATGAGTGAGTAATTTTAGATATGCAGTTAATCAAAATAGATTGTTCTAGCCTGGCTTATTTGCTGTCCACTAGAGGACAGCACTGCTTTTGTATCTGAGTGGTATGAAGTGATAAATATGTGCAGCATTTTCTTTGAAAAACAAACAGGAGCCTTTTGAGCCAGTTATTTAAACAGAAAATGCTGAACACCTAAAGAACTAGCTGTGCAGAAGACTGTTTGATTGTAAAGATCTCTGAGTATTTAATATTTTAATATCTTTCTGTAAGATAATCTGCTTTCTTAAAATTAAATAGTTTTCCTGCAAACTAAAATTTATACCCTGTTTTAAAAATAGACCAAGTATAATTCTCAAACACATATCATATTAAATGCCCAATTCTAAAGGAAAGAAAAGAAGAGTAAAGCATATAAGAAAACAAATTGATCAAGTATTATAATTAGAATTTTCTAGGTGGGAGGACCAAATATTTCTATTTAAGCTTTTGGCTCGTTGAAGTTTTGGGGAAGAGATATAAATACCTACATATAAAAATGATGATACTTTTAAACTAATGATAAATTTGGAAGATGCTAAAAAGTTCATGCAGCATCTTTTTGAGCATGTGGTTTAGTGCTATGTATTGGACAGTAAGTTCAGATGACTCACTTGCATTTCTGCATTTTTGTTAGAGGTACATTGCAGCTGATTACTGGAAAGTGAGGATGGCTTCAAAATCTATTTTGGCAATTGTGCAATACAAATAAATATGGTAAAAATATGTACATTTAATTGCAATTTATTTTACAATTTTGGTTTTTATACCCCCTGAAAAATAGATTATGTTGGGAAATAATTACATTATTTCAATGAATTAGGTATTTTGAACAATTAGTTCAAAAATATTGTTAAAATTGCATTAAATATGCTGGGAAAAAAGAAAGTCACATTATCATAATATGATTTTAAGGTAAATAGTAATCAAATTTTATTAGTAGTAACCAATGTCAAAATCACCCATTAAGTTCCTTCTTTTTGTGAATATACTTGTGTTTTGGTATTAAGCTTTCTCTATCCCCAGGTCAGAACTAATACCCAAATACTTCCTTTTCACATACTAAGGCTTACTCAGAGAAAGAATACAAGTAAATTACTAATATAGCCAATATTTAAATGAGTTGTTTTTCATAAAGTGAAATCTTTGCATAGCAGAGTGATAGGAAGAAACTGTAAGTGTAACTATCTTTGTTGTGCAGTTGACGTGCTGGAAGGTCCTTTGTAGTTATTCATTCTTATATTTACAAATTGAAGACTAATTCACAGCAGTATTTTTTCCCCTTTGAATATATTCATTGCATAACTTGATTACACATTTGTCAGCTTTGGACTAATTATTTTTCTACAGCTAGGGCAGGGCATTGCATCTTCTGATTGTCTTCCTTACTAATAGGATTCTGTCTGCTTCAGCAGGCAGTAATTGAAGGCTTCATGTACAAGATTTAAAGAAAGGGTGGAAGAAAAAAAAAGTTTTAGCCTCCATGGGCCATTGTCACTCTTTGTGGTAAGCAGTAGAACAGAAAAAGAAGAAAATTTAGCTTGAATAGAAAAGTCAAAGAGGAAGAAAAGCACCGGACAGGAGAGAGTGTGTTATAATGCTGTTGAATAATGCGTAACGAACCCTGCTCTGTTGTAAATATCCCAATAGTGAGTGTTCAGGTGTAAATTTACTTTCTCAAATGTTGAATTTTAAAGAGTAGATTTTAAGTGAGTTAGTCTGCTGCTGTATATTCACTGCCATGAAATTTTCATAACCTTTCCCCATAAAAATGCATCTCCTTATAGTGTAGCTATATTTTGTCTACAGAAAAAGAGAAAATTACTGCCAGTCTGTACTCAGACTAGTCATCATTGCAAAGTCAGTGTTTGGCAAATGCTGTCACATTGTAGTATCTGATACTCTGTGTTTTCTCTTTCTATCGACTATATATCAAATTTTTCTGTATGGAAAATTTTATTTTCATGAGAAGTGACCAAGAGTATGTGCTTTATTTTTTAACTCCTGAAAGACTGAGTTACTTTCTAAAAATATATAGTATTTTATTGATGTTGAATTTGATTCTTAATGTATATTTTCTTATCCACTGATAAGTACTATATTTATATAAAAACAATGTATTAACTCATTTTCTTTTTTTGCATGTCACCTAGGCTCAGAATATGCATTTCTTTAAAAAAAATTGTAAACATTTGCATAATATGCAAATATTTCTCACATTGTTTTGTTCTAATCTGTCTTGATTTTTTAAAATGGGAAAATTATTAACAGCTGCAAATGTTCCTGAATATTTTAGTGATGTAAAATCCGGTTTAGAATCAATATTATAGCAGAATTAAATACTGCATCATAGCAGAAACAGCCATCTTGAAGCTATTAGTAAATATTTTGTTCTGTTTTCTCATTTGCTTTGTTTTTGTGGGTTTTTTTGGTTTGGTTTGGTTTGGGGTTTTTTTGGGGGGGTTGTTGTTGTTAGGTTGGGGGGTTTGTTTTTGTTTTTGTTTGTTTGTTTGGGATTTTTTTTATTTATTTACAGATGTGTCCTTTGTTGCAACAGAACGTGCTCATGAAACATGTCTTATGTTACAAGTTGTCTGCAGGACAAATTCATTCTTTTGGACCTAGAGTCAATCAATACACATCCTAGATTTAAATGTATCACAGTGCAGTTTTCAAGGCATATTAAAGTCAGTGATTGCTTGTTGGTGTATTGTCTTTTTTGGTTTAGTTTGGTTTCGGAAATTTTTTTGTTTATTTTTAATTCAAATTCTAACCTACAAAGTGAAAAATTATCACTGATCTCATGGAGAAAATAAAAGTTTCTCACTAAGAGTGAACTTGTTATTAGTAATGAATGTTTTGCTGCTGAGAGATTTTTTTACATGGTTTTCTAGGCTTTTCTAGATATTCAGTTGAGCACAACACACCTTTTGGAAAATCCTCGAGTGTTTACAGTAAGAGTTAGCATATAAATGCAGTAGCATGTATTTAGTTGAAAAAACAGCTATTAACTAAATCTTTCAATCCTTTAGTGTATTTAAAACATCTAAATAACTGTCATCGGTTTTACTGCTAGTACCAGCTGCTTCATCCTGTTATAAATGTATTCAGTTTTACAGATCATACAAGTGTATTTATAACTCTCCCGAGAAACTAGATTATATTCCATATTCTAAGGAACATACTTTGGTTTCCAAAGTTCAAAAGCAGCTGTAAACCCACTGAGTGGTTCTCTTCTATACATGTTTTTTAAAATTAAATAAGCCTTTCTGTTGCAGTCCAATTCTTCCTTCACCGAGAAATTCCAGATCCCATGTTGGTAACCATTGATAGAAGCTGATTAGCTGCTGCTAGTTATGCATATTAACACTTTGTGTAAAATCATCTGAGTATCAGGCCCTTTGCATCTTGCAAGCCACATGCAAACTCACATTTATTGATTTTATGTGGTTTGTTCAGGGCTATGGAAAAGCACTATTGATCTCCTAAGTGATTTTGCAAATTCACATGTAAAAATATCAGCACAAAACTCATCTCTCGTGCTTCAGACCACCTTGTCTTTCCCAGAATGCTGACTTTGTATCACTTTCAGCTTTTGATAAAAAAGGGTAAAATCAAGCCTCGAGGCTATGAAGCACAGCGGGAGTGCCAACTAGCAACCTATTTATGTGCATACTTAGAGATAATCTGCTTCTGTGTTGTCCCAAGACACAACTGTTAAGTAAATAAAGTGACTAATAAGACTATTGTTTCTATAATTATCCCCCTGTCGAAGTCAACAAGAGAAATAGTCATCTTCTACATTGCAGCATAAATAGATGAAATCATTGATATAACTAGCTAAGTAGGTAATTTTTGTACCAGTAATATTGTTTTATAACCTTCTATTTAAAAGAGAGGTCTTTGAATCTATCTGTAATCCAGACAAAAGAAATAGATTGACCTGTGATTGGTGACATTAGAAAAGTGCCCCATGTTTCCTTAATTAGTATAATGTGTTATGAGATTTTGATATGCTTAGTTTAAAAAGGAAAAAAAAAGACAGAAATTACTTCTCGTTTAAAGAGAACCTGCTTCCTGCTTAAGTGGCTAATATTTTAATTAAGTCTGGAGTGAAGTTTTTTGAGTATCTCCTGATAAACTCCCTCCTTTATGTTGATGGTAATTAAACAGATCCCCCAGGGCTTGGGTAGGCGCTTTGCAAGGCCCATGCTGATTGTCAGACAGGAGACACTGACCAGTTGGTTTGCTCTTGAATAGCCCACAGCGTGCTGTCAGCGCAGCAGTTTGATTTTTCTGTATTGTGAGCTGTTGTCAGGGCTAACCGGGTCCTATTGTGACTGAAGATGTTGCGCAAATTGAGGCAGATGGCTCTGATTCAGACACGTGTCATTCAGAAAGAGGAGAGGAGATTGGCCCTGCAAAGTGGGGTCAGACGGGGTCACAGACCTGCTCTACACTTGTTAGTGTTTTCAAAAGCCCGTGTGCAGCAACTTTGTTGTTGAGAAGTAACCAAGAAGGGGTGGGGGGAGAGAGAAATCATGTTGGGCTCCTTGTGGAAGATGGAAAGATGGACGCTGTTGCCATCCTCTTGCTTCCTGTCTCTTGAGCCTGGCTCTGCACGCAGAATGAATTAGCAGGATTGACAGAAGTTCATTGTGCCTAAAATGGCTTTTCAGTCAATTGTGGTGCTTAAAAGGCTAGTTTTGCTTTTAATTCATGTAATTAGTGGGTTCTTCATGTCTTGGAATTTAGTAAGGGTGCATTAGTCTTAACTTCTGTCTGTCTGATTCGTTGGTAGTTCTTTATTGGCTTAGTAAGATTTTTTATTATTATAAAATATTTAAAAATATTTGCCAGATTTTTATGGTTCTGGAGATAAATTCATAGAAAGAACAACTCTGCCTTGTTGTTTCTGTCATTTCAAACTGTTTGTTTTGTATGTTTACAATTTTGACTAGTTTTGATATGAATTAATTTCTGGGGTTACAGGAGGAGACACATTTCAGAAAGTACAGCAGTTTGGCTTTTTGTATGTGTTCTACTGCATTTAGCATAGTTGTATTGTCTTTGAGGCACCAAATAATGAAAATCCTTGGAAAATTCTATCCAGCTGTAGTCAGGTTGTCAGTGCCTATGAATAGTGTAGATGAACTGAAGACTTGATATTTTAATTTTAAAATTATTTAAATAAGATTTAGTTTGTACTACTAAATACAAAATTTTGCGTGGTACTTCTTTGCCCTTCTAAAATGCAAAAATATTTATATAAATTATGTTTGAAGAATTTATGGGAGATTTTATGGTTTATCCCCTGAAACACATTAATGAATTTAAAAGTATTATATTCGAGCTCATTTGACTCTTGGAGAAAGAAACATTAGCAGTCTTTGACCTTAAGATCCTCAGTGATTTTTCTCTTTTCTTTTTTTATTTTCCCTTTTCCCTCCAGGTTTGCGGCTAAGACTGTGCACAGTGGGTCACTGCTGCTAGTCACAGTGGAGCTGAAGGAGAGCTCTACAGCTCAGCTCATCATAAACACTGAGAAAACTGTGATTGGTTCTGTTCTGCTGCGGGAGCTGAAGCCTGTCCTGTCCCAGGGGTAACCTGCTTACATCTGGACTTCAGAATCTGGCACACAACAAAAGTGCCTGGCATCCACTACTGCTGCCTTTCATTTATAATAATAGCCCTTCCATCTGGCAGTGGGGAAAGAATACACTCTTGACATTCTTGTCTTCTGCTTTAGAATGCTAGTGCATATCTATCATGTATGCAAGTCCTTTCCTTTTTTCTGCTTGCTAACCAAAGAACATATATTTTACTGTCAGTTATCTGCGCTTTTAAATGTATTTCCCATTTGTTCTACCCTAGTCCTTCCCTCTCTTTTCCCTTCCCCCACTACCTTCCTTCCCCATCAGTTTTTACTCTCCTCCATAGTGGACAAATACTAGGTAATAAAGTTCAAGGTAAATCACACTGCTTGAAAACTGAGCTCAAATGGCAGGTGGGTTCCAGCCACATACACAACAAGTATGTGGTTCAGAGAGAATTTTGGTGTGAGTGTGAAAACACAGTAAGTACAGCAAAATAATGTTTGTTTTCTAGAAATGCTTGTAAACCTGAACTCATCTATTGAGAGCATTGTTCCTACCTACTGTCATTTTCTCAAATATTTTGTTAAGATGCTAATAAAGTAGTGCCTATGAACAGAGGCTCCCTCTTTCTTGCTTTAGTAGAAAATTGATAACAGACATGCTGGTATTGTATGTACCTGGTTAACTAAAGCAAGTATAAATGAGGTGGACACTATATTCATATCAGTAAATTGTTTTTGTAAAAGTAGTCAGTGTTTGTGCTCCTATGATAATTGTCTGCTATACAGTTACATTTTTGTTAACAAACAAAACCAGCAGCTGCCTATTTCTAAATTGGCCTACTCATTAAATACTCATTAAATAATTGTTCAAATGAGTATTATATGAAATACTGATTATTAGGCTGTTGTGGCAAATACTGTCATCTAGCTTGATGAATAGTTCTGCTTTATTTCAAATTTCTTTTTTAAACTAGATAAAAACATTTCCCAACTTTGTATAAATCAGGGCTTGAGGCAAAGGGAAATTCATAGCCATATCAACTGAACTAAGCCAGAGAAGACTAATAGCACCAGTTGGTGTACCCAGTTTTCTTGGTATAGGTCAGTGTTTTTGTCAGGTCACTGATTTTGACCTTCCCTTCACATTCTGGTTACATGGCAGGATGGAAGATGCTGAGCATTTTAATTTCTTATCAGTTCTCCTCACTTTCAAAACTTTTTTCCTATTAACTCATGGCTCTGCTGTAGAGAAGATACTTGAAATAAGTGTAACCTTCCTCTGTCACCAGGATCTTTGCATGGTCCTTAGATGCCCAACTGCTGCTGTTTTAGTTTAGAATGATACAAAATACTGCTTTTTCAAAAATGTTGCATTACTTCACACTAAATTCTTCTAAAATTTTCTATTAAAATTTAGTAGAACTAAAAAGAGGCTCCAGTGTGAGCAGAAGCAGAGCTTATTGGCAAATGCTAGAGAGGATAGGTTTTTAAGGCATTTATCTTGCACTTTTGTGAGAAATTCTAGAGTTTGCTGTGGCACCCAAAAAGAAACAAGAATTTTATGCCCTCAAGGGAAACGTACATGTTCTTAATCAACATTCACATTATTTTCTGAAGTCCTAATCCTGCAATAAGTTAGCTATTGAATTAGTTTTCAACTGTGATGTAAAAGCTCTTCAAACAGATGAAAAATGAATTGTTGTAGAAATTACTGTTGTCCCAGGGAAACCGCAGATTGGTCTGGAGATAATCTTTAATATTAAGACCCAGTGAGAATATGGTGAGGGGAAGGTGCAGAAAAATGCATCCTGAGAAAAGACTGAACTGTAAAAGCTTTGGCCATGATCATAAAAGAGAAAACAAAAAAGAATTGCTTCTCATACGACAGTATAAAGCAAAGAAAAGCATATTAATGCTGTGTAGGTCACACACGTTGTTGAGTGTTTTCTGCCTCCTTAGAGTGCTTGATACGTTTTAGCAGTGAAGCCCAGAAACGTGTATAATGATAGTTGGGGAATTCTGGTAGTAATTTATATTTTTCAGCACTCAAGTGGTTCAATAACGCTTGGTAGAGGTCTTTGTCTGATCATAGAGTGGTTTGCATTGGAAGACCATCTAGTTCTAACCCACTTGCCATGTAACAGGACACATTTCACTGGACCAGTTGTTCAGAACCCTACTGAACAGGGGTGGGGCATCCACAGTTATGTTGGGCAGCCTGTGTTTCACCACCCTCACAGTAAAGATTTCTTTCCCAATATCTGCTGTAAACCTACTCTCTTTCAGTTCAAACCCATTCCCCCTTTATTTTAATGCCCTTGTAAACAGCTTTGCCTTCTCTTTTCCAGACTAAACAATCCCAAGTCTCTCAGCCTTTTCCCTCTGTTCCAGCCTTCTGATCATCTTGGTGGCCTCCTCTGGACTCCCCCCAGCAGGTCCATGTTCCTGTGCTGGGAGCCCTGCAGGTGGGGTCTCACAGAGCAGAGCAGAGGGGCAGAATCCCCTCCCTGGCCCTGCTGCCCACACTGCTCTGGATGCAGCCCAGCACACGTTTGGCTCTCTGGGCTGGGACTGCCCATGGCTGGGTCATGTTCAGGCTCTCAGCCACCAGCACCCCCAAGTCCTTCTGGCCAGGGCTGCTCTGATCTGTCCATCCCCATCCTGTGTTGGTTGCTCCAATCCAGGTGCAGCACCTTGCACTTGGCTTTGTTAAACCACATGAGATTCACATGGGCCTTCTCCTAGAGCTTCTCCAGGTCCCTCAGGATGGCATCAGGTGCATTTAGCTTAGTGTCAAATTGGCTGAGGGTGTACTTGATCCTTCTGTCTATGTCATTAATGCAGATACTAAATCACACTGGTCCCAGTAAAGATCCCTGAGGCACACCACTTGTCGCCAATGTCCATTGGGACTGAGCCATTGACCATGACCCTATGGATGTGACCCTCCAACCAGTTCCTAATCCACCTAACAGTTTACCCATCAAATCCCTCTCTCCAGTGTGAGGAGAATATTGTGGGGGACTGTGTCAAAAGCTTTACAGAAGTCCAGGAAAATGGTATCTGTAACCCTTCCCTTACCACATTGATGCAGCCACCCCATCATAGACAGCCAGTGGCTTGGTCAGACAGGACCTGCCCTTCCTGCAGCTGTGCTGGCTGTCCCAAATCACCTGCCTGTCCTCCATGTGCCTTAGCACAGCCTCTAGGAGGATCATCTTCCCAGGCACAGAAGGCTGTCAAGTCTGTAGTTCCCAGGGTCCTCCTTTCTACCCTTGTTAAAAATGACTACCATGTTTCCCCTTTTCCAGTCACCTGGGACTTGCCCTGAGTGCTTTGACTTTTCAAATGTCATGGAGAGTGGCTTGAAAACGACATCAGCCAATTCCCTCAGGACTCTAGGATGCATCTCTTTGGGTACATTCAGGTGCTCTTGCTCTCTGTGGAAGAGTTACTTAAAGATCTGCCAGCTCTCTTCTACTCCCTCGTCCCTCAGGGCAGTCTGTCAGGAGATCCCACTGGCTAGGCTCCCAAAGGACTGGAAGTCTGCTTTCCTAAAGCTCAAGAGCTGGACTTTAACCCCTTACCTCACCCCTATCCCTCAGGACTGCACACTCCGCCCATGCATGATCCCTGCAGCCCAGGCTGCCTCCACTCTTGGTGTCCCAGTTAGTTCACTTGCACTGGTGACCATGAGATCCTGTAACACATTCCCTCACAGGGCTGTCTATCACCTGGCTCAGGAAGTCTCCTCCATGCATTCCAGGAGTCTCCTGCATTGCCTACAGCCCTCCAAGCTCCTTTCCCAACAGCTGCTGGGGTGGTTGAGTTCCCCCCACAGGACAAGATCCTGCAGGCACAATGCCTCCTGTGGCTGGAGCAGCAATGTTTGGCCAATGGGTTCCCCTTGCTCAGGCAGCTGTAGCAGACGCCAGCCACAAGGTTCCCTTTGCTGCCTCAGTCTCTGACCCCTCCCCACGGGCTTTCCACTTGCTCATGGGTGCTCTTCAGGGACAGCTCTTCACACTGCCTCTTTTTTGGCTTGTGGTACAATTTGTACCCACGTGAGAAAGTAATAGCGGGTAGTAGTCCACGCTCTTGACAAGTTGGACTACCCTCTTAGCAGCATCATGGATCTTAGTCCCTGGTAGGCAGCATTACCTCTTGCGACTCTGTCAGGCCATCATGATATTTTAATTTGAAAGTTCATGCTGCCTTTCCAAAATAATAATTTGGCAACAAAGTTTATTTTAGATATTAATTAGCCATATATTTCTGCATGTATTAAAACTCAGCTCTTGAGGAACCTAAACAAAAGCATGTGTACCTGTCTTACATTAACAGTGGAAGTTGCACTCAGTCATAATTCAACCACTAGCAGTAGTTAACAATTGTTTCTTAGGTTGGTTATATATAATTTCTACTCACTTCTTCCATCCATTCTTTTGATCATTTGTAGAGGCATATTAAAGGTTGATGCCTAGTCTAAATTGCAATCTAAAATTACTTTGGAGTGATTTGCTTGTAGCAGGTAGCAGCAGCTCCTGCCTCTGTGGGCAGTCAGGAGCTGCACACTGAGAGCCACCTGGCTTCAGCAGGTGTCCAAACCTGTGTACACTTGGAACATACCTGCATGCACGACTTGGGACAGAAGAGCAATGCTAAAGCATAGTACTGCAGGACTGCTGAGGTGGGTTTTGCTAAGATGGTTAGTGTCAAGGTGTCAAGGTCTAGTTTAAGAAGTGGGAGGCAAGTGTTGTTTACTTGAGTTATCAAGGTTTCAAATGCAACAGAACATTCAGAAATATATGAAAAACAATAACAACTACCAACTCACATACATTACCATAAAGAGACATACATTACCATAAAGAGAAATTGGAGTATATTTTTATTAACTTTAATCATGCTGAAGGTATTGAACCTCAAAAAGAACTACAAAATTATTGTGGTCTACTACAAGCTATAGGACTAGTGCCGGAAACTCTGAATTGAAGAATTATTCAGCAAGAGCAAGGACAAACAGGTAAGAAAGTTTCTGCATTGTGAGAGATTGATAGTTTACCTTTGCTTTGCTGCCTGGTTGTTTCTACAGAAACATACATATTCTCCTTAGTGAAGAGTAAGGAGGTTCTTTTTTTTTTAACAGCTAAACTTTCAAATTCAGTTACTCCAAAATAAACCATTTTGAAAGAATAGGGTGCAAGGAGAAATTGTTTTGTTACTGTTGATGGCAGAATATGAACATAGGCTTGATGCATGACAGTAAAAATAATGTAATTTTTCTGCTTATTTTCCTTTGACATTTTATGATGTTGTATAAAAGGATAATGTATTCTTTCCCTTCATACCCTGCTTTAATTCTAACAATTAATTTCTAAAGAAAAATAGCAGAAATAAAATTGGGTCTGGAGCTAGAGACAAAATAATGGAAGATATAAATAGAATAGTACGTGAAATGATAGTGGAAATAATGGAAATGGTTTTAGAACAGGAGCATGATACAGTACAAGAAATAATGAGTTACATAGAAAAGACAAATTGAGCTTTCCTGATGATCTTTTCTACTAACTCAGGAACAAGGTGACATTTTGCAACATTTCCAAAGCAATATATTTAAACTTGAGGAACGCATTTACTTTTATTTCCCCTGTATTTTGAGCACAACATGTATTTAAGTTCTAGTCATCCATTGTCACAAGATAGTATGATGTTTACTAAAAGTGGAACAAAACTGTAAGTGTACATCACCAAAGAAATATACAGATACATATTAGATAGGATACAAAAACCTAAGGTCTCTAAATTCCCTTTATCTGAGCCTTTGGTCTCATTGCTGATATTTGGTGATAGGATGAAATCCTTTTGCACACTTTGCTTTGCAATGGTCCATTGCCATGAGTAGTATTTTTTTTTTTTTTTAATATTCAATTACTGAACTGCTTAGCTTTGCATTTAGAATTGTTTTTAACTTAGCACTTAAATGCCCTAACATGGATTCTGGTAAGCAATATACACGTAACTTAAACCATCCCAAGCCCTCATCTGACTTTCTGTGTGTGCCCTGAAACAAGTATATGAGGATTGGACTCTGTTCCCTTCTTTTTCTGGCAGTTTATTGTTCTCCTCTTCCACACATTTCTGATTATTTTAACATAAAGTTTACACTTGTTTAACACTTATATGAAATGTTTTGTAGTGCAGAAGTCATGCTTTGCTATGTTTACACATGTGGTTTTATTGCTGATAGGAGCCTTTGTGCATGACCCTTTGTGATAAAATTAATAATTCTGCAGTCTTCATCTTAGCTGGTATAGTTGTGCTTTTACATAGCCCAGTCTAGTGAACCTGTTTGGAAAAGAAAGAGATTGTGAATGCCACTGCATTTTCAGTCCCACAGGTTTCGCCTCAATAGTTGCAAGGTGAACTACTTTTCAATGGCTGGTAACTCTTGAGCCCCTGCTGTGACTGTAGTGCCACAAATCCTGACATGATCCACTTAAATCACGTGCATTGTGGTGCATATATATTTATGTTGCCATAGAGGCAAGATTCATATTGCCCAGAGAGGCTGTGGATGCCCCAAGCTGAAAGTGTTCATGGACAGATTGCATGGGGCCCTGAGCAGCCTAGTCTAGTGAGTGACATCCCTGCCCTTAGCAGGAGTTGGAACTGGATGGTCTTTGAGGTCCCTTCCAATGCAAAACTTTCTATGATTTTATGATCTTTACAAGTAGTAGTATTCTAAACTTTTTTCCATCATACATGTGTAGGAAAGGGCAAAAGTAAGTTTTGCTGGCTTCCACCACTGCTTTTCTAGTCCTCTCCAGGTCCTAGTCTGCTCTCATCCTGCTCCTGGTGACTTGCACCCTCCTTTGCCCACCTTCCCAGTCATGGCTTTCAGAGAAGAGGGAAGATGATTCTACCCTTAGCACCATCTCATGGAGCATCTTTTGTGAGATGCTATCTATCCCTTCATATACGACTCTGGCTCAATTCAGACCTGTTTTTTCTCCTTGGTGGGAAGGATTTAGACTAAGCCTTCCAAAACCAGCTGACAAATCACACTTCGTATTCAGGAAACAGCAAGAGCTGTTGGCTCTCTTGGGTCCTTGGGCCCACCTTCCCATCCTGTGAAAACACTGGTGGACTCTGGATATGTGGTGGGAGGTGGTGAAAGGCCTTCTCTTGTAGCATCCACGACTGGCAGGCATTCAGCTGCCAGGCACAGCAAATGGTAGGAGGGTGGGGGAGCACCCTGGTGCTTCCAGCCACCCTGCAGAGCTTCTGTCATTTCTTGGACCATGAGACACTCACCAGCTTGGGCTCACAGAAGCAGCAGCCTAAGCCCAGTATCTGGAACAGAGCAAGCAAGGGAGGTGCAGGGAAGGCAGGACCCTTCAGAGAGACAGCATCAGCTATTTTCCTTCTGTGACACATCTGCTGGGAGGAGTTCTAGGCTGAGAAGCCTATGCCTATCTGAGACCTCTCTGTTGTGACAGCTGCCACTCTTGGAGACCCTGACAGACACCAGCTGCAGGTCTACAAGGGGCAGCTGGCTCTGCCCTGGGTTGCTGCAGACCCTCTGATCACCTGAAAGGTGTCTAGGAAATAACTTGTGTATAACAGGGTACTTTCCTGCAGTGAGGCACTTCCCTCTCTTTGCAGATGGTGTTTAACACATGGACTAATTTGATGCTGTACTATCTGTAATCTCCTATAATTTTCATTTTGATTTGACCCAATTTTGTATATTTGTGTGAGGACTTTTAGGCACCTAATTGCTCTCTGCATGCACCAGCAGTGCACAGTGTGTCAGCACTTACTGAAACTGGTTTGCAAAGTGAATGGTATGACTCTGAAATGTCATTTGTGAAGGAGGTAGAAGAGAAGAAAGAGACACCAGTTTGGTTATTTCTTTTGACTTTTTTTTCAATACTGTCAAAAAACCAGGAACCTATCCCACTTTGAACCAGTAATTCCTCTCTCAGCTGCCTTTCTATATGATTGCAGATGTATCCACTAAAGCAAAACAGGAGGATCGTTTGGGCTTAAAAACCTCATAACCTTTTCTATGAGACAGCAGTGTTTTGGTGGGATTTGGAGTTGATTTTGGTGATCCAATAATTTCATTGATACAGTTTGGAGTGTGACCCTACAGACATTTGAGTTTAACACAGCTAGGAAGGAGTACACTGCGGAAGGCAACATGTACTCCCTTTCTTTTCCTCTTGCCTTTACTTTGTGTGTGTTAGCACTATGGTAGAACAGCACCAAAGTGGTTACTTTTATCAGAAAATAAAAAAGGCACCTCTTTGATACTGAGTCCAAAAGTAACAGTTCTGCTACCTATGGATCTGTGGGCCTCTACCAGTGCCTGGGCTTGGGCAAAGTTAATTGGTGGCTCAGCTTTATGTAGTTGAAAGTCATTTTGATTTCTGCACTGTGGTGTAATTGCTCGAAAAAACATGTTATTTGATGATTAAGATTCTGGAGTGAATTGCGTTCTTTTGGGTTCTTGCACTGTTTCTCCATCAGGGAGTTGGTTTCAGTGGTGTGCAGCTGCTGGAGTTGATTTACAGTGCTGCGGCTGTGGCTAGTCATAAATAAATCCTCTTATATAGTTGTTATGAACACCTGTTAGATCATCTGTCAGCAAAGCGCTGTTCACATTTATCATGGTGCGGTAGTTATTTTACCTCAATCCATTTCCGACTGACTCGGCCTCCATCACTGGATTACTATTACCACACCATAATCGCTCGTTTCCACTCCATGTTACAACTTGCAGATAAAAGATTTCACTACTTGGCCAAATTTCATAAATAAAGGAGCAGTTCAGTGCAGTAAAAGTTTATTTTTGTCATCATTTGTCACCCCATTATTCTATAAATCAAATGGAATAGCACTATTGCTAGCTCAGGCGTTGCTGTCAGCCCTAGGCATGGAAATGGTCCGTTTCTTCTTTTTAGATGAGATGACATGTCTTTCAGACTTAACTGGCTTATGGCTTTGTTTCACCCATTTTATTTTATCAGCCCTTCAGGAAAATCCTTAGGGACCAGAGAGACTAAAGAAGTAAAATGGAATCAGAAAACACAGTAAAACATGCTGCTTTAGCTATGTTACATACATTTCCCTCCCCCACAATCATTCATTTACAAACTCCTCTGCAAAAATAATGGATCTGGATATAAACAGCCCCTCAAATGCATTCTCCAGCTCTACTCAGACTTTATCATACATGTCAAACCCCGGCTATGAAAAGGCTCCAGAGAGGATGCTACAAAGTCTTGCTAATGCTTCTGCTCCTAAATGGACTTCCAGACTGCTCAGGATTGAATCATGGAGTTGTGCTTTTGTTTCAAAGGTCTGTGCTGATGACTTGAATTTGGGGTCTGAACCACGTAATAATATGTGCTATGCTTTGCTATGCTTCACAACCAAAACCTTCAGGACTCAGGATGTTCCTCCATGCCTTCCCAAGCACAGTCTTTGCAGAAATGTTGTTTGCTTTTTTCGATTTTTCAATTATTTCGTAACTCTAGCTATAAAAATCTGTGCTTGGGCCATGCCTTGATTTTTGGCTCTGTGTCTGTTACAGATGTTTGGGGTTTTCTTGATTTATTGAGAATTTAAGAGATGGATCTCAGACTAAATTTTGAAGAAACCAATATTCCTTGGTTTAGAAAGAGCCAGATAGGATGATGATAAAGAGATGGGGTAATAGAAAAGGGTTTATAGTTGATATTATACTTCTGAGTTGGTTCTAATTCAAGTTACATTCTTCATAGTCATTATGTAGCTCATAAATTCAATAAAGTGTTTTACTATTACTATAAAAATGACAGGAGGGGGGTTTTATGTTGTAAGTTTCGTTAGTTGCTCTTCCTGTTTTATGTTGAAGTTCTCAGGCCATTATGTCATTAAACTCCTTGGAGTTTGAAGGGCTCAGGCCCCTCTGTTCCTTATCACTGGTGCAGTGCCTGCTGTGGGGCAAATGTCTGTGTGACCAGTCTCTGTCCAAGCTCACTCTCCTTGTCAATGGCTCGCTTTGCTTCCATTTTGGATTTGTTTTTTTATTCAGAAGCTCAGA
Organism: Toxostoma redivivum; assembly: GCA_013397375.1. Taxonomy (NCBI): domain Eukaryota; kingdom Metazoa; phylum Chordata; class Aves; order Passeriformes; family Mimidae; genus Toxostoma; species Toxostoma redivivum. Next base: position 57,256 of record VXBI01007342.1, read on the forward strand.
TACATACCTTGTGAGGAGGCAATTGGAGTTTCAGGATGGCTGTGGCCCCACTTTTGATTCTGAGCTCTGGACATCAATTTTCCACTCTGGCTGAGCAATTCATGTGAAAATGGCCAAACCCTCTTATTGCAGTGGGTCTTGAGCAGCTGTGGGAAGAACCTGCTGACAAAGGGTCATGCTACACTATGGAAATAAAATTACTTCAGAGTGTTCACCCTTCGTTTTTCCTTCCCAGAGACACCTGCTGTGACTTTTATCCAACCACTTTTGCTGTAAAATTAGGCACACATCTAGGTTTGAGATTCTTGTTCAGTTTGTCTGTGCACAAATGCTTGCTAACATAGCTTTAAACATTTACTGTGAAGGTCTCTAAAGGCAAATCCAGGCAGAGTTTTCCTTTGTAATTGATGGGGGGGATGATTTTTTTTTCAAAGGCAGTGTAGAATTTCTGTTAATTCTGCTTCATTAGGGAAAAGAAGCATCGAATATCTGACCCTAGAGCCTTTGCTTTCTCCAGATGTTTGCTTTGCACACAAATAATCTGCATGAAAACAGCAACTGCTAATTCGGTGGCCAAAGTGCATCAGGACCCTAATCTAAAACCTCCCAATCCTTCCAGCTGTCTGGCATTTGCTATTATAGGGCACCAACAGAGAAATGAGGCTGTGGCTTTATCACTGCACCCTAGGTGACAACTTGATTTTCTGCTTTCACCGCAGGCAGCAGCAGCCCAACATGATGGGGCTGTTAATTTGTGCATTTCATGGTGTCTGTCAGGGGGCCGGGAGAGGAGGGTTTCAGGGGAAGGGAATGGAGCATGTCCCAGCCTCGGAAGCACCTGTCTGCATTGACGGCACAGAGCACTTCTTATTAGCGTGCAGGTCTCTAAATGCAGCCCCGGGATGACAGCCTGGCATTCCCAGCACCCACACAGTGTGACAGGCGCAGGCAGCCGGTCCCATTGTTTGCCCTTGATGAGCATGTCATTAATGGAAATGGAAGAAAGTGAGGGCCACATCAGTATTCAAATAGCCTCCATCCTCTCTGCCATTCAACTGCCTGGCTCAGGCAGCTGCAGATTCCCTTCTGCAGCTCCCCTTACACGTTTTCACAGATTTATTCCCGTTGCATACAAATCCCCTCCATGTGGCTCTGGCCCCGTGGCCCCCCTATTCCCCTCACATGCACAAACATGTTCTCGAGCATCATCTGATCCACCAAAAATAAAGTTGATGTTCTTTCCCTTTCTCCCTGTTTTGTGAATTGCTTAAGTACCATTACCAAATACTTGCTATTTACAATCCAGGAAATGTAAACCTGAAGCATCCAGCAAGGGGCTGATGTATTGTTTATAATGTCCTTGTTTTCTCAAAAGCAGCTATTGATGCTTGTCTGAGTGACCTCTTTTGCTACAATACATTGCAGTATGTTTGGTTTGGAACATTTCACCTAGTATGTATGAAGTAAGAGGATTTGAGGCAAAAGGAGAAATAACTAAAAATCCATATGCCTCCTTAATGACAATATTACTGAAAACATCATTAAAGTCATGCTGTTCTCCCTCAAAACCTTTTTTCAAAGTTCTGTGCTTTAATAACAGCCAGACAATGGATAGCTGGAGACAATTGGCCGTCTCACTGGGGCACACCGTCTTAGGCTGCCAGTACCCCTTTGATCCAGCATGTACAGTGTGATCTCTTTGGAGGCAGGTGGTGTGTTTGTCTTCTGTATTTTTATGCATGGTCCATGGCAGAACACAGGTTGACCATTAGTGCTCCTGAGCAGTCCAACAAAACAAACAACACACTATCATTCTGCTGGTATGAAGAATGTACCTTGAGCACACTGGCATCTGGCCAGATCTTAAATGTATGTTTTTGTGCTTTAGTTTTGTGTTAGTCTGTTTCTGTAATAATATAATTAGTGCTCACAGGGGAAGCTATTGACACTACCACTAGGATCAGTTTGCTCTTTCCAGTATTTCCAAATCGTTCTTGTTACACATCCAGCTTGCAGGTTGGATGTGGTACCCCTTGCTTTTTGTCTGCTCTTGTCTTCTCCTACCAGTAATTTAACCTCAAAACTAAAGCTCTCTCCACTAAAGCTCCAATAAAAGCCTAGAGTCAAAAATGAATGTACATTACTGGGTGATTTCCAAATCTTGGAACATTTTGTATCCCTGTTTAACCCCAGGAGATGGAGAAAGTGAGCCCAGAGATTTTCCATTTGTCATTTCTAAATCTTTAGTTAGTTCCAAAACTACATAGCAGAAGCAGAGCTGTTACAAAACATTTTGATAAGCAAAAATGCTGCTTTCTCATACTGTCCTTCCTCACACTCCTCCCATCAGTGCTCTAGGCTCAGAAATCCTACTGGGGTGTAGATAGGTTTGGTCTTGGATGTGTTTGGCCTTACAGGTGCTTTTCTTCCACTGGTGGGGACTGCCCCAGCACTCAGCTCCCTGCAGCTTTGGTCCTGGAACAAGTCCCATAGTGGTATCCATCTGATTTTAGTTATGATCTCTGGGAGCAGGATAGTGAAATGTTTGGGTTGCCACTTAGGCCCTGAGGGTGCATCCCAGCATGATGACCTTTGGGAGTGTGGATGTGTTCTTTTGTCTTGGCTCCTACTGCTTCCCCTACTCTCCTTTCTTTTGCAGACCAGTTTGGATTGCAGAACACAGGTTGGGTCTCACCTTTCTGTGCTTTGTGCAAGAGCACTCTGGTTTCAGTAGGAACCTCTAGGTGTTGCTGTGATATAAATAATAATTGTCTTTGGACATGAATTCAAAGAGGGCAGTTGAAGTTGAGTGAGACCAAGAGAAGAAACCTATAAGTTCTCTTGTTTGAATTTATTAATAATTTCTGCTTAATTTAATAATTCAACGAATTGCAGAAACTGCATTTTATCAGGCTGCTTTCAGCTCAAATTAAAAGGAAAAAAAAAAAAAAGAAGGCTTCTCCACTGTTTCCACTGGCAAACACCCAAAGACCAGTTTTTCTTCACCAGAAATATATCCAGAAATGGCCATAAGAATATGCTGAAAAGGTTAAAATTAAAGCCAGCTGTGATGTTATGGCAAGTACCCTCTTCCTGGGTCACAGCCACAAGCAACATCTAAACAAAATTAGGGGGCAAGTAGCTCACCTAGAAAAAGCAGAAAAAATTTTTAAATTGATACATCAAAATTTATGTTCTAGAAACCAAAATGTTATCGTCTTGAATATTAGTAGAGGAGAATTTTATGTGGCACCCATCCTGAAACAGCATCTTGTGCAATGTACATATCAGGGACAACAGAAACAAGTTAAGAAAAATACTAAATTCTGTTCTGGAGAAATTGGCTACCGTCCTGCTTTTAAAAATAAGTCCCTATCATTTAAAGAGTAATTTGCTAGATGTGACAGATATGCATCTAATCTGGCACCAGAAGGTGGAATTTACAAATGGAGAACAGACTTCCATAGAAAATGTTTATGGAGTGCATTTTCAGAAAAAATGAGTAATTTTAAATGCACCATACATTGCTGGAAAACAGAGAGCACCTGATTTTCTCAGTTCAATTCATGATCCTCTGAGAAGCAAAACCCTGGCCCATCTTCAGTTGAACACCATAAAAGCTGAAGCAAATGAAATGGACATATCTACATCCAGCTGTACCGAAGGGCTTGCAGATAGTGACAGTCATCTGATTGCAAGCTTGGTCTGGAATGTCATTATCTCAAGCAGATTTCATCTGCTCGAGGTGAGATTGCGGCTCCTGCATTTGTAACACCTTGACTTGTCAAAGAGCTTTCCATATTGTGCTTTATTGCTTAGCCCTCCTATGAATTCAGTGGACATCAGAAGTCGTCAACAATTTGTTTTCTTAGTCAGACATAGATTTTATCTTTGGCAATGAAACTCAGAAATTTTTTGGATGACACCCGGAGGACAGGTCCGGATTTGTCATCTACAGAGCAGATCTATGCACATACAACAGAGCACCGTGAGCAAGAGGACAATTTCACAATCAGTATGTAGTTTTTTAACCAGTCTTTATTCTTCAGTGAAGATATAATTTTTCTTGTGTAAACAGCTTTGAGATTCACAGGTTATGCCACTCCTTTGTGGAAAGGATAGTGTAACAGCCTTTGGGTAACATGAAAACTGTTACTGCAATACCTAAAAGACCCTTGGGAAGATCATTGAATAGTGCATTCCCCATGTCCATGATGAGTAGGAAGTAAAGTAGCAAGGCTAGATTTACGCACAGAAAAGTTATCTGACACTGAGGACAGTACAGAATAGGCTGGCTGGAGAGGTTGTGGAAATTCTAGAACCAGAAATCGTTACAGATTAAGTAAAGTATCAGTCAGGATGACATACAGTACAGCTTTAGGACACAGACAAGATAATTTCCAGACCTTTTTTTTTTTTTTCTTCTCTGTAAATGTGTAAAGAATATTTCCAATCTTGTTGATCTTCATCCTATGTACTCTTTGATTAAGTTTATATACTTGGACTATATCACTAGGGAACAAAAAAAGTTTGTTCAGTTGCTTTCTGGTTTGCTCTTTTCTGCACTCTCATCTCCTGGTCAAGTGTCTGCCTTTCTTTTTCTTTGGTCTGTGAAGTGGTCATACACACAATTATGAAGATGTAGAGTTGACAAATTATGAATTAAGATTGCATGCTTTCCAATACTCAGATTATTGCTACTAAGTAATACACATCACAGTGACTCTGTTTTATACCACTAAGTACTGCTAGCTTCTGCCTTTGCAGAGGAGGAACATATTCTGCGCTGGCTCCCGGTATCAAAATATCTGCTATTTTGCTTGTCAGAAATGTGTACTTCTCAGGAGGTGTAAAATCTTTCTACGAAAATTAAAAAGTAACATTACACTGTCTCTACTGCTAATTTTCTTAATTCACCTATTTACTCTTGTTGCATTCCATCATATCTCTCTTAGCAATATATCTGAGCTGCCTCTTTCTCAGGGCCCTGCTATCAAAGCAGTTCTTCATAGCTTGGCACCCATTTTGATTGTTTCAGCTTTTGTGCGTTTTTCCATTTGAAATGTTGCAGTTTATTTACTGTATTTGATATGTTTGAAGGAAAAAAAAAAAAGTAAAAATCTGTTTTTCTTTTAAAGAATCAGACAGATTCTTTAAAGTGAGGGTCACATCAGTATTCAAATAGCCTCCATCCTCTCTGCCATTCAACTGCCTGGCTCAGGCAGCTGCAGATTCCCTTCTGCAGCTCCCCTTACACGTTTTCACAGATTTATTCCCGTTGCATACAAATCCCCTCCATGTGGCTCTGGCCCCGTGGCCCCCCTATTCCCCTCACATGCACAAACATGTTCTCGAGCATCATCTGATCCACCAAAAATAAAGTTGGTGTTCTTTCCCTTCCTCTTATGTTGCTTTTTTGAAAGTACTACTTTTAACCATGAAGAAATTCTTGGTTTGAATTTCCAGTGACCCTGAAAAGTCACTGTGTTTTTAATAGAGTATTTTCCTCAAGGACTTCATCTTTGCCTTCAATTTCATAACATTTGGCACACATTCATCCATCTTCTCTTACCGTTTTTTTCCTTCAGGAGTTCTAATGGTAGTAAACAGAGTTTTCCAGGAAGTCTCACTTCACTGATCTACTTCTGAAGGCAACTCCTTGGACCAACTTGCAGAACACAAAAGAAAGGGAAAGATTAAAACTTGCCAGTTCAAAGCTTCCAGCATCCTCACTGAATGGCTTCTTCCCAGCACCTGAAAATAAAAAGCATAATGAATGCTGGTGAGACAGGTAGTGTGCTGCAATACCTAGGTTCACCTTTTAAGGGGATGGTATAGTTGTATTAACTGAAAATGTGTCCTTTGTTCTCTTTTCATGTGCTTTGAAGTGAAAGTTGCTGTAAAGTTAAAGTTGCCTCCCCTTTGGTTCTTCATTTCAGCTGCAATTAGTAAATGGTTTTATGTACCATGTTCTCACAAAGCAGCTCTGTCACTCCCCTTCTCATCTGACAGATGATAAAAAATATAACAAAGGCTCACAGGTTGAGATAAATACATGGAGAGATCACCCACTGTCATGGGCAAAACTGGTTCGATGGGGAAATTAATTTATTGCTAAGCAAATCAGAGCAGGATAAAGATACAATAAAAAATAAAACCAAATCTTTAAAAAAACTTTCCCCATCTCTCCCTTCTTCCTGGGTTCATCTGCATTCCCTTTTTTCTCTTCCTCCTCCCAGCAGCAGCATAGGGAAATGAGAAATGGGGGCTGCAGTGAGTTCAACACACTTAGTCACTTCTTCCTCTTCATACTCTTCCCCTGCTCCGGTGTTGGATCACTCCCATGGGAGATTTTCCTTCACGTACTTCTCCAGTGTGCGTCTTTCTATGTTCTGCAGTTCTTCATGACCTGCTCCACTGCAAGTCCCTTCCACGGGGTACAGTTCTTCAGGAATAGGCTGCTCCAGCGTGGGTGCCCATGGGATCACAAGTTCTGTTAGCAAACCTGCTCCGGCATGGGCGTCTGATGGGGTCACAGTTCCTTCAGACATTGACCTTCCTCAGAAGACTGCCTGAGGTCTCCCATGGGCTGCAGGTGGAGCTCTGCTCCACATGATCCTCCATGGGCTGCAGGGGAACATGTGCCTCACCATGGGCTGCACCAGGGACTGGGGGGAAATCTCAGCTTTGGTGCCTGGTTTATCTCCTGCCCCTCCTTCTCCACTGACTTCGTGTCTGCAGAGTAGTTCTTCTCACATAATCTCACTCCTCTCTGGGGCTGCAGTCGCTCTTGGGCAGGTTTTTACCTATTTATTGAATACATTATCCCAGAGGTGCTGCCATCATCGCTGATGGGCTCGTGGTGGGCAGTGACAGGTCTGTCCTAGAGCTGGCTGGCACTGGCTCTTTTGGACACGGGGGAAGCCTCTGACAGTTTCTCACAGAAGCCACCCCAGTAACCCTGCACTACCAAAAACTGGCCAAACAAATCAAATAAAGTTTGGCCAGAAAGCTCTTCCTTTTTCTCCTACACATGCACACCCACTCGAAATCCATATGTTTTCTTTATGTTTTCACAGAAATTCCATTCATGCTAGTGTACATACAGGAGAGTCAAAGAGAGTCAGGTGATATCATTATGGCACAGTATCCAAACACAGCAAAGAAATAGGTAGCTTTAGGAACAATGGCAAAATTAGAAAAAATTTCAAAGTGATCACAGAAGAAGAATAATATGTGTTATTTAGCTTTTTGTGGCATATGTACAGGTCTCTGTGCTTCCCATATGCAAACATATTTCTCTCAGGCCTAGGTCTGAGAAAGGATGGTTTCTCCATTTGTATTTACAGTCAAGATGAGAACTGTGACTTTGACATATTTGGATGTATGTGTATATATTTAGGGGGGTTTTAGTGTTTTTGTGGAATTTTAAATAAAAATTATTGTGCCTTATACTGCCTCCTCTTACATTATACCTCCCTTGTGTCATCTCATGAGCAGGAGTGTTTTTTTCTTGAATTGTGCATAAAATGTTCACCCAGGGGTAGGCATGGTGAGTTTTTTAACAGAAGGTAAAACAACAGGTTCCATAAGAAGGTGGAGGTCCATTTTTTTGTATGTATATATATATATGTGTCTTTTCAAACTCATCTCGGTGCCTTGCTGTTTACTTCTTGAGAAGTAAACCAGAGAGAGGCTTGTCAACACAATCTTGTCACGAGGAATACTTCTTTTGGAAGCCCACCAGCAGATTGTGCCCTTATTGTGCTGCAGGTAATTTGGTATTATTTTCTTTGTCATATATTTGGTATTTTTCATGTTTTTAGAATAAGTGAGTCACCATTTTGGCCTGTTTCTTCTGGATTTTTTGCATTATTTAAATACTAAATGCATATGTAAACATCTTCCTTTTTTAAAAGTAAAGTCTACATTTGAATGAAAACTAAGCATGATTTCTTTCAAATCATACATGGAATATTGCCCTCCTTACTATATTTGTTCTGTTTCACTGGCTGTAGTCCTGTATTCTGATTTTATACACTTATATACCCTCATATTTGTTTTTAATGAGATGCACTTCTGTTCTTTCACTGCTTACTAACACTTCAATTTGAGAAGCTGTTTTTGCTAGCCCTGCAAATATCCAAGTTCTTTCCAAAGTCAAGTCCATTTCCTGCAATAACCTTCCTTTGACCTATTATCAATTATATCACAAATTATTCAGTCTCTGATTGGTTAATCTTTTAACTACAAATTCACATGACTTAGCTTTATTACACAGCTCTGTGACAAGCTTACGTGGATTAAAGGAGTCTCACATTTTTAAGGAACTTTCTCTAGCTGCTTATTCTTCCCTTCATTTTAATGCTAGGATAGATTGTTATGGTTGTTAATATTAGATGTTTAGATATATTGTTGTCATTCCTAAAGATCTTTATTGTGTTTTAGCCATTATGTGGAACTTTTTTCAAGACTTAACAAGACTTTAGCATGTAAAGCATGAGTAGAGTGGTATGGAGGATCTCCCCTTCTCCAGTTACTGAACACTGTTTTCTCAGGAAATCTGAAGATACTGTAGCTTCTTACTCCTTTTAGCCAGATCTTAAACAAAGGGATGAAGTTTGCTTGGTGTTTACCAAAAATAGAGTTTAATACTTTTGCAATTAACTAGCATTCAACACACACGGGCGGTAAAAGGCTAGGTGCTCTCCCTCTGACCCCTTGTTATTTTAACATAACACAAAGACACAGCACCTGTTTACACTACGAAATGGACATCTAAATTAGACAAAAGCCCTACACAGGAAGAATTTCAAGACAGGCCAGTAGTCAAACATATTCATTTGCACTAAACATGCACTGGAGCCGAACAGCTAGAAAGAACTTGTCTCTCTCTGGCAGTCTCTATAGAGAATTGTTATTTTCAAATAAGCAAACTGAGGAGTTGTTATCTTTTTCCGTACAGAACAATATATTATCTGCCATACTAATGTTTTGCCTGTTGGTAAGATTCCTACCCTTTATTGAGATGCATGGCTAGGTCTCTAGCGGCTGCTCAGGACACGCCACAAAAAGGGAGAAAGAGTCTTATCCTTGATGCAGCCACCACCTAAAACAATGCTTGAAGGAGAATAGCTATTCAGTCAGCCCAATCATCCATTCATATTGCATAGGGCTTGTTGTTCTGCAGTCTCTCATCTCTCCATTAATTAATGGTGAAAATGCATATAACTAGGAAAACAGCAAACATAAGCAGGGAATTAATTTATTTTTCATAAATAGAGATTGCCTCATCAGTAGAAAAGCAAAGACTTGAAGTGTCTCTTGATGTTCCAATTTTTGTTCTGAAGCTGCCTGTTCTGTTGCTTTCTCATCTCTTCTATTTAAACCAAACAACAATCAATTGATTATGACATTAAAAAAATATTGTGGCTGAGGAATAAAGTACTTTTGAGAGAGATTCAGGTTCAGCAGCTGGAAATGAGGGGAAAAAATTGGGACTACACCAGTCTAATTGCTTTTGTTATAGAACAAAATTAGCTGAAGCCAAAGAGCAGTAAAATGCACTCACCTTTATTGTAAGCATTTGAAGCTGTGCTAAATGGAATGGGGGGAAAAAATCTGCTCTTTGCTCATGGCACAAGGCATATATTAGAAAATAAAAATAATTAGTTGTAGAAACAACAATTGAATTGTACAAAGTGTTTTGCCTGGATTCCAGGAATGGTGGCTTTAATGAGGCCCTACACTTCACAAATGCTAAAGCTGTTCTTAAATTAGGTTTAATAGGATATTTTCACTTTCTTTCAGCTCTTTGTCCTCAAACACATAGGTACCCCAGAGTGTGCACACATTATTTAAGCAAGTTTTACACAATTCATCTCCTCTACACGATGAATATGCTGCTAAACACAGAACAGCTCCCTATCAGATCCTCACACAAGAAATCAGTGGCCTTCAAATCAAATCCGAGGCCTATTTGCCTCTTCTGCTCTTCATTACAAAAATGGATTTTAATTAGACAAGAGACACAGTTCCCATTGCCCATGAAATGCAACTGGAATCCTAATTTCTTAGCTACACCAAAGAGTAATTAACTTCTGGAAAACAATGTTTAACAAGCCACTGCTGACTGGAGTTAGGAGTATGACCTGTCACCATACAGCACCTATATGATGGGCTTTATATTTTGGGTTGTGAAGATAATGGTTTGAATTCAAAGGTGTGTCCCTTGAAAAGGAGAAAACAAATACAACTTGTTTTGTGTTGTCTCTTTTGGAGATGTATTCAATTGTCAGGATTATTGTTTTGCTTACCTTGAGGGACAATAGAAAACTTGAGGAACAGATGCACCATCACCTCAACTGGTACCAAAAATGTGAAGTTTGCCATCAGAACTGCTGTCATAACCCTCCTAGTATCAGTATTGGGTCCTAATGCTTCAGGCTCCCTTGATCTTGTATAGGTAAGCAAAAATGCACAAAGAACAAACTCTCAAACATTTTCATCCACTTGGAAAGCATAATGGAAATAATTTTTTAACACCTGAAAATAGATTATTGGTTGTTTTTGTTCCTTCTAAAATAAGAGATGAGGATAAAATGACAGGAAAATAATTTTGTGGTCCAATATCCTGTAAATTTCTGGAACACTTTGCCCTGACCTGAAATCCAGGGGGTGTTCACATCCTTTCTAAAATCCTTCCGAAAAGGGCAAAAGGGTGTGTGTGAGTGAGTGGGTGGGTGGGTGTGGGGGTGTGGGGGTGTGTGTTTGAAGTGGCTTGAGGGATTTTGTGGTAAATTTTTAGATGCTTTACTTTTCCAGCACCATTACTGTCTTTTCTGTTTGGGGAACAGAAAACAAAATCTTCCTTCAGCTGTCTTCTACCTTCTTGTTTTAATTATAGATGATATTCTTAACCTCTTCCTAGCATTATGGAATTTCTGCTTGTCAGCATATCAGAACACAAACCCAGCAGAATGGAAGGTACACGATTTTCACTTTCACATTTTTTCAGTGTTAAAACTGCAGGCAAGGGCTGAAATATTCTGTGGGTTGGATGGAGAGTTCCAGAGAGTCCGGAAAGTTTCCAGACTTCCAGAAGCAACTGCTAGCCTTCTCTGCTGCTGCCAGCCCTGCAGCTGATAACAAGGAATGGTGGCCTCTTGCAAACTATCTGAGGTACCATTCCAGTTTCCAGTGGAGCAATTGCCCACTCTGTAAGAAGCAATTATCACACTGTGCAGCACTTTAGAGAAGATTCAGAATGGAAATGGAGACAGGGTAATGGAACAGAATATGTCCTCCTTCAGTTCAGAGCCGAGGCCCATTAGGTGTGCTTATGTTGTTGCAGTCTACTGTGCTTGTGAATAGAAACAGGAATCCGATTTTGAAGAAACTAAAGATCTTGAATTGAAGGAACTTTTAGACTGGATAACACAAGACAACCAGCACTTTGGAAGTAGATTCTTGAGCTGACTGTTCTTTGAATCATACAAAAATGTTGTACAAACATCTCAACCACAACTTGTTACGGAAAGTATTGTGTAAGTGATGTATCTGAACAATAGATGAAACAAGCTTGTAAACATCCAGACAGAGTGATACCTTTAGTTAACTTTGGCTGTCAGGAAAACCTATGTAAAAATTGTGAAGGTAGCTGTTTATTCCTCAATAGGTAGCTGAACCATAAGGGAAAGTACATTCTCTTATTTTAGACCCAGTCTGTAAAACAGCTACCTTCTTCAATATACTGCCTAATGAGAAGTCTTCTGGGTTCTGGTACAGATATGGTGTCACTCATAGCAATGATGCCATAAGAAATGAAAATAGTAAATGTTTCACCATTGCATATCCAGAAAAATCATGTACCTGCAATTCTGAGAGCAAATATGCTTTGTTAGAATAGTATTGCTATTTTAAAGATGAGAGGGAATCAAGATCTGAGGGGCAAAATTATTGTATTTCTTTTATTGCCCATCTGATCTAAATCCAGATCACCTGGTCAAATGTCAGTCAGGGTGACGTATGCCTTGTCCACTTATTTACCTAGAATCAGAGAAGGGAAAAAACATGTAATTGGACCCCTAACAGAATTGCACTGTTACATTGATTATTGAATATGTGATGGTTTGCAACCATCACTTATGATAAAAACAGGTTAAGAACAGAGACTGGACTTTAAAAATATACCTATTTTTAAATAAGCAGTGTCAGAAATACATACAATTTGAATGTAGGTATATTTTTATCATCAGGAGGTAACTGGAAAGGAGCACAGCAAATAATAAAAGAACCACCAAGATAAACTGCCAAAGTATGTTGTTTGTTATGACATAAATACTCAAATATATCAATAAGATCTGGAAATGAAATTATGTTTTCTTTCATTGGAGAACTGGAATAACAATGAGAAGATGGTAGTACCATATTGTGTGTCTCTCCAGAGTGGCACGCACAATGTTAGGTATGTTAGGTATGTGAGAGTTATATCCAGATACTCTGAAACTATTACATTTATCATATGTCATATTTGTAAGAGACAAGTATAAGGCTAAAGAAGATTCTGTACATAGAGAATAAATTAATAACTTAGTAATTATCAATTGCAGAAGAAAGCCTTAATTTTATACAGAAGAACCTAGGGCTTTTATTTGTTATCTCACTAAAACACTAAAATGTTGAGAATATAAAGCATTATGTTTTCTATCTGCTAATGCATTAAGCTTTGTGATGAGCATACTATATATATTTTTATGATGTGGAGTCAGGGTCCACATGAAAACTTTGAGATTTACATTTTTATCCTGCACTGACCTTTTGGCTTCACTCCCTAATTAAGGAAGGCATGGTAAAGAAAGAGAGTATTATGAGGTGGCTGGGTCCCCAGGGTGTTATGAGGTACCACACACAGTTAAGCTATCTCAAGACAACCATGTTCTCTAGAGTTACTTTATTGCTATTATAAAAAATCTTTATTATGGGGAAAAATATGTATTTTTATGCTAGAAGAAGATGAAGATGACAGTTTAGGATGTTGAACGGCAGTTTCAGCTCAGCTTTTTGCCCACAGAGACTGTAAAACATCAAAGACTGGGCAGCTTTTGATTGGCTCCTTTGGATCCTAAAGGGGTAGATTAATCTTTGTAAAATTCATAGTTGGAACATTGTACCATTAACTGGCACTTTCCAGTTATCAAGATACTTTATGAAACTGAAAAAGTCCTATTACACTTTCTAAAAAGGCAACTTCGGGGGTGTGGCTCTCATGAAACCATTTCATCTCTGGAGTATTAGGTACTTTCCTCTCTGCCCTGTGCTTGATTAAGCCACAGGATATAGACCTTCATCTGATAACCTATTTTAGTTTCTTCTCTGTTAATCACACCCTATATAAACATGCAGTCATACAACATGAGCTTCCTCAACATTCTCTCTTTTTCTGTCAGAATTGAGAGCATATTTAAGCCCCTGTGGGACTGGTCCTTACTCCTCATTTTTGGAATCACACCTCTGGATTTAATCATGTTGTCTTCTTTTTAACCTCTGCAACAAATATATAGTGCACACACAGGGGCTTGTGTCTTCTTTGCATCTGAGGAGAGTAAATATACAATGTTCCTGCTGCTTTTAAGCCTTCTGCTCTATGCTTCATATCAAAACATTTGTGCAGGTACCCTCTGCACCGTGGGTAGAATATCAGAACTACCAGTGGGTATCAGAAAATATGCATGTATTTACAGAATTTAAAAGGTAGTCCTACTTTAAAGAGCTATGCCAGGAATACAGGGATTACGAAGAAACCTGGGCTCATGAAATGCTCCCTGTAGTAAAACAGTGTGTATGCCCCATGGATCAAAGAAAGATACAGAACAGACATATGTCTTAAAGACTAGATATGGCCTGCTTGACAACACATTGATTTATGCCTACCACTGTTCTACCACTGGCTTAGAGATGTTTGATTTATAGTGGATAGATTGCCTCCTGCTAAATAAAGGCCTGTGTCATTGTTCATAAACCTGAACTGCATACAGCAGTCTCAGTGCTTTGTTAAAATACCACAGTGAAGTTCATAGAGCCTTATTAAGCTCTGTAGTTCAAAGATTAATTGTTGAAAGGATAAAAAACCTTTGTACAAACATCTAACAAGCTTCTTAAGTCGATGACAATTAGCCCTGTGAAGTACTTAAGAGCTGTCTGTCAAGAAGCTCAAACAAAAGTGACTTGACTTGGTCAAAAAGAGCACCGGTTGCTCCCATCCCCATGCCTGGTGGGATAATAGATTAACCTTCAGAGACAGTGCTTGGCCATCCCCCAACTAACAACTCTGCTTGCCAAGGTCAGACATCATAGCTAATAGATGAAAGGGGTCCTAAGGAAGAACAAACCTCCTATAAATGAAAAAAAGTAAAATCTTTAATTAGCACTCTATTTTTTCAGACAATCCAGGATGCTGGTGACACTTTTCAGGTGAGCCCAGGTGTTATGAGAGAAGATGCTGTTGCAGTAGGTGGCACTATTCCCCTCCTCCAGCCACAACAGCAGCACCAAACACTGGGAAGTGCCATCTTTGGGATGAGACATAAAACTGAGGCCTTGACCAGTTGCAGTTATTAAAGGTCCCATTGCACTTTCCACAAGATTAACTGTGTTAACCTCAGTGTCCTGGCTGATTGCATTCTGTCTTCCTAAATTCCCCCTGTAGTTTCAACTGGACAAGTTAATCTGCACTTCCTGTTTTAGATATCCGTGCAACTGTTGCTGTGCTTGGACACACAGCTTCTGTGCTTCATTCTGTGACATGATCCAGTGACAGGCAGTGCAGGCACACTGCATGTTGCAGGGTCACCCCAATTCCCCAAGGAGAGTGGAGGAAGAGGGCATTGTTGTGACCTTTATTTTCAACAAAATGATGTGACATCTTGGAGTGGGAATGAACCCTTCAATCATTGCAACACCAGCAAACGGCAATAGTAGTTATTTGGTGGGACATGCTGCTGAGTCATGTAACTCCATCTTTCCAGGGCAAAATGCTTTACGGACCATCCCCTGGCATGGTAGTTGTGGCTGTACGTCTCACTCCAGGCCTCTTGCTTGGCCAAACCCATTCCTAGGTTTTTATCTCTTCACTGGAGGGGCAGAGCAGGAACATGCTGCAATTTTGGCATGATTCTAGATTAAACCCATTCTGAATGGCCCTATTTCTGAAATTCTTGCGCAAGTGGCCCTTTCCAAAAGAGAGAGGAATTAAGATCCATGTTAACCAAGCAATCCTCTTGCAATGAGAAATTTGCAGCAAGGTGACCTGCTGTGTCAATCACCATTGCTCGTGAATGGCTTTCACCTTTCTCACAGTTTTGAGGTTTGGTAGCTAGACTCAAGGTTGGGTAAATTGCATTCTTTCTACCTTTAATTCTTTCTGCTGTTTCAGTTGGATACTTCCTTTGTCACTTCATATCCCAAACTATTGTGTTTTATTGCTGGAAAATGTGTGTTTCGTTTCAATGATTGGGGATTACACACACATGCCATTGAGTATAATGTAAGGACATTATGTGAAGGCAAGGAATGATTATTTTTCTGCTTATTTAGAGAAAATAAAAGTTATTATTAAAATCTTCTTATCTAGATGGGGAGTAATATTAATATATAAACTCCATGAGAAGACTGAAATATAGGATGGATATAAGCTGGTTGGGTGATTGGGTATTTAAAATAAGCCAGGTGTCAATTAAGAAAACATGTAATTATCGTAGAATAAGGAGAAGTTTCTGAAAAATAAACCACAATTGGTTGTCTGTTTTCTACTTTATGGTATTTCCACTGAAAATTGTAATTCCTTTTTTCTATGTTCTATTCCCCTTGTACCGAGTGTCCCCTTGGGAAGTGGGGCCCAAGAGCCCTTTCTAGGATGGGACAGGATATTACAGCTTGGTTTGTGCACCAGCATCCTTAATATTTCCTTCCTTTCAGAAGCAAATAGAGCGTACCCTTATCTGAATGCTAATTTCCTAGTTAAAACCCTCCCTTGCTGACAAGGGACTGAAAGAGTTTTAAATCACAGATGTAGAGTATCAAATGCAATAATGCTCTTGCAATAGTGCATTGAAGCCTCAATTAATTAACCCTTGGGCTAAGTAGGCAGGTACATGGTGGTGGCCACAGGCGGTGGATGGATGAGATTTAAATGGGCATCTCATTTCCTCAGCACGGAACATGCCGTTTGGTTCAGAAAGGAGTCATTTTACACACTCGCCTCATTTACGCTCAGCTTTAATCCCTTTAATTCCACCTGAGATCCAAGCAAGAATGGGAAAAGAGAGAGAGGTGCAAAAGGCTACAGAGCTGGGCTTTGTTTACATATGTTTCCCCAGGGGCACCCACTCCCCAGCAGAGCCAAGGCTTCTGGCCTTTTCATTCGGCTGTGGGGGTCCAAAGCAGTGGTCATATGGAAATGGTTAAAGAGAGATTACAGGGAGCTCTTCACTGCAATCCATCCTGTTTAGAACCTGAAAAGTAAGGAGTAGGGAGAGAAGGCTGAGAGAAGGGGCTGAATTCTATCCCGGTGGAGGTTGAGATGGAGCAGGGACTTAGTGTTGGAAGGTCAATCAGCAGAGCCCGTGGCAGCGTGGGCCCCAGCACGGTGACAGCTGCCACTTCCCCCTCAATGGCCCATATGGGTGCATGTCCATGTATGAGGCAAATCGTGCTCCGTGGGTGATGTAAATCTCTGCCATCCCTCTGGATGGCTTTTGCACAAAAATATAATGTGTAAGCTTCGTACCCAGAAAGGGGATGCAATTCTGCCACATATCAAGGGTAACAGACTGATGCTGTAAAAATAAAAGCATCCCCAATGATTTCTTTGATTCACTTGGAGGTTTTTGAACATGCTGTGTTTTGCTTCTCAGTTTTGCTTGCTTTCTATGGTCCTCCGAATGCAGGGGTCTGCTATCAGAACCTTGTGCCAAAATTTAGAGCAAATGTCACAGAATATTTATGGATAATGAATTTTGAATTTATTATAGTTATTGCACAGAATACCTGATATCTCAGCACAGTGTTCCTTCAATCAAAGATATGCAGACAAGCGCGTGACCTATGCAACAGATTAACCCAGGTAGAATTTAAAATATCAGATATTTGCAACAAATTTCACCTGAATAAGACTGGAAATTGTTCACAGAAATTATTCAGTGAATGGTTGAGAATAATGAACCTAATTTTAAAAACCCAGAATCTCTTCCTTACCAGCCACTGAAAAAAATGCAAAATGTATTGTATTATGCATTACAGTTACATTAGGTGCCTGAGTATACTAAAACAGCTGTGCACTAGGTAGTGCTACTTATCTGAAGGTATATGAAGGAGGTTTGAGAGAGGGTCCTGTTTTTAAGGAGATCCAAGCTGTTTGTGTTAAATGCTCTGCATCAGTTGTGTTTGCTCCCACTGTGCATAGCAGTGCTGTGGAGGATAAAGCCGGGCTGCTCCTGGTGGGACTGTGTCGATGGCATGTGCTTGTTTCTCCAGACCTTGTTCTGTGCCAGCCACATTTATGCACGTCCAGAAACTTCTGTAGATAAGCCCAGCAACGGGTGACACAAAATGGAAAGACACCCCACACGCCCTTCTTCCCCTCTGCCTGCACTGATGGCTGCTGAAGCCAGACACATTCGTCACACCTGTGGGCTGCTGCCTGTTTGTGCAATGCATGGAGAGATGTCGCCTGGACCTGGAGCTGTGGGATGATGCACTACTGGGGGTGTGATGCACTGGGGTGGGATGATGCCTACCAGAGTCATGGCCCACCCTGTCCCACCTGCCATCCCCACTAGGCCACAGGACTCTTCATCTTATTTCCCTCCACACGATTTACCATCTGTGAGCTTGTCTTTAACCTAATAAAAATCATCTCGCTTTTGACTAACAAGAAAAGGAAACAGTGCTCATTGTGGGGTTTGGGGGAAATGGCTTCACTAATCTGCAGGATGAGAATGGAGTGATTTATAGGCGGATTTAACTGTGGGCCATGATTAGGGGGCTGGTAGTAAGTGCATTAGATGTCTAAGTGTGGCAATAGAGTAAATAGGCGTTTTATTTATCGCAGTGCCAGGGGCCTCTTAGCGGAAGAGCGCTTCTCCAAATTGAAATATAGCAGAGTTTACACTCTTGATTAGGGCTTCAAGCGCAGAGCCCAAGGCTATCAGCGAGCAGAAACAACGCTCGCTGACACCTAATTGTCACTGGATTAATGTGCAAACAGGGACAGCAAACAGCAACAACAAATAACCCAGTGTCAGAGCTGCTGGTGGCACTGTCCACTAAGTGACTAGGGGCCAAATTGAAGTTTATATCTCAAAATCCGCTGAGATCAATGCATCAGCTGAGTAGACAGGGTTGGAAATATTTTGCTGTTATATATATTTACATATGGTACAGGTGTGGAATTAGCTATAAAAAAAAAATTGGTTTTGTGCCAGATGTGAACCATGTGTGCTGTATTGCCAGGAACCATCAAAGGCTCCCCCTCCAGAAATTAATATCCTCCTCTGAATGCCCCCACACTTACCAAAATTAATTCCTAATAAAGATGCCCAACATGTATGTGTGATTGTGTCTGTATTAAAAGAAGGCTTATAAGGAAAGGTAATATTAGAGTAGTATTAGACCAGCTGATACTGCATGAGGAAAGATAGAAAAGTTTCTGAGCTAGAAAAGCCTTCTTTATGCAGTCAAATGCATAATCCATATGTGTGAATTCATAAGCCTCAGAACAGGCAACTGTTTCCTTCTTTGAAGTATTAAGGGGGTACATATCAATATTATTCTATGGATTCACAAATATGCCCATTGTTATCATGTATATCATGTGGAGCTACGTACCATATGCCTTTAAGCTAAGTATGGCCAATATTGTTCAATTTACTTCCTTTATGCTTCATAGCCATTCAGGTAATTTATGTGAATAAGGTCTTTTGCTCTATGATCTTGTGACTTTCACTGGCATCTCCTTATAAAATTTTATAATCCTATTTGTTAATCAAATCATTCCCACAACTACTGATTCAATCTGGGTCACCACCTGTCCAGCTTTGGACTGGAGGAAGCAGTTTAGGCGTTTGAGCTCCGGATTTTTCACTTCTGAATCTGGTTTTGCTTGCTCATTCCAAGATATATTTACTGAATATTTTGCTACTGCAGTAACACAGACAAAAAACCAACCTGTTCTCTTTATTTACATCTTTTAAAATTGAGAAATTAGTATAATTTCCTTGGAACAAACAAAAGTGATTAAAAATGAGCTTGAAAACAAATGCAAGAATAGATTAGCAGCCATGGAGTCCATGTATTCATTTTTTTCCCATAATTAGCTATTGAAGGAGGAAAAGTCACAAATACATGATTTATATGGTTAAATGTATTTCTAAAGTTCTTAAGTTTTATTGACCATGAAAGTTGGTCTTTCCCTGTGTTAAGAACTGAAGAAACTATAGAGCTAGCTAGTGGCTCAATGGTGCAAAGTCTTATGATTTAATCTTGACATTTGCAATTTTTTGCTGTAAAATATTACGTTCTTTATTTCAGGACTTTAGTGTAAAACCTCATAATTTCCTTTAGGCTCCATTTGATTGTCAATTGCACAACTCTCTCCAAATCTTAAAGCTTATGATTTTCATACACATAAGATTTATTTCTTTTGTACCACAATAGAATGTTCTCTGATGCAAATTCTCCTTATTTCTCTTGCATCCTGATCTCTTCCTACTTGTAGCTAGGATTATTTTTTGTGTGCAGGTGGCAGACCTTGGGTTTGTAAGCTTTGAATTTTCTGTAAATTCACTTAGAATTGTTTGAAATATCCATATCTGGGATTGAACCAGCTGCAGATCTGATCTACTCTGCTTAATGATTTCAAGGAAGTGGTGGCCTCGCTATTGACATATTTGGAGAAGTGATAGGATCAATTTTCAATATTGAAACCAGTCTAATATCTATTTACACACAGTTTATTTCAGAAATTCAAAACTACCGAAGGCTAGGGAGAAACGGTTTATACCACAAAATTGCAAACATTCCTGGTTTTCTCTTAGGTCATTTAGAGTCAGAAAATCATAAAACTGGGTTTGCAACAGGGAAGTCCCAAGTTCATTTTGCTAACAATATGCTTGATGAATTCAATATATTTTTAATCCAAGTGTAAAACTCTAAAGACATCCAAGGTGCTGACTAGAGCATGAAAATCTAAATTAATGCTCTGCCAGAATGACAGTGCTTAAACAACCAAAATATCACCCACAGGCATTAGGTTTTCTGAGAAGTTCATAATCTATATATTGTTATTGTAAAGATTGTGATTTCATGCAGAAAACAATTCACAAATCATAATTAACATCACTCCCAATAGGTGACCAAAGTCTTTAAATACATATTGTACATTTTGCTGTTTCAAAAAGCTATACAACCCTGTAATACATAATTACTACAATACATATAATGTATATTGGGCCATACTGTTCAATGTATCAGCAAAGAATCATTAATCAAAGGATAGCTTTTCTAAACTGTATGAAATATTGATATTTTATATTTTAATTACCTAAAATCTGCCAGTTAATATCTTTTAACCATATAGATTCACTGTTCATAGCCAATGAACTATTTGAAACAGGTTAGAACTGGAAGATGCTTGTTTTTACAGACCGCTGTAAAATGGATCCTGTTTCCCTACTTGGGCAAAATGCCCAGAGGAGATAACAGGAATTTTGCCTGAACAAGGACTGCACAATTAGCAGCAAAACATGCCAGTCAGAGTGTTTTGCGCCAAGGAATTCTGAATAGAGTTGCCCAAAAGAAAATGCCCATGTCTTCCCCACAAACCATGGGCCACTATGTATGAGAATATAGAGTCCTTCCTGCAGAAAGAGAGCAGGAAAAAAAAAAAAAGGATGGGTTGATTTGCAGCACAAACAAGCAAAATTCAATTGTGAAGGACCTCACTGCGTCGTCCTGTCTGCCGGTGATGCCCGCTGCCAGGCTCCGCAAAGGCGCTGGGCTGCTGGCCAGCACAGCCAACTGCAGGACTGGGGCTTGAATCTATTCCTCACTAGCAGAGCTGACTGCAGAATTAAAGCTTTCAGCCACAATTTTCAAGTTGATAACACATGGACACAGCATTCCCGCCCACGTGATAGCAATTGCAGCACTCAAACACTTGATTTTAGGCTCCTCTGGGCAAAGAGTTTTTGTTTTATTTATATATAAATCATCCAAGTGCATCCATCATGCTGTATAGATGATAATGGTAAAGAGATGCTCATGGCTTCCAGTACAGATGCAGCAAGGAAAACACTGGGAAGTTTCAGGAGGAATGAGAAAAAAGTGAGAAGACAATAAATTGCATTTAGTTCACTGAACTGTTGAGGAAGGAAAAACAATTAAACCCTGGCTTTAACAAACCCTTATTGAGACACTGATTGCTCTGTAACAGAAATAGTTGTGCCACACTGACATTTGTTCATTAACCAGTCATGAATTTGTGTCACACATCAAATACTAGTAATGAAACAATATTAAAATGATGGTTTGCTTTTTAGCCCAAATACATGATGGGTATTAACACGCCTACACAAACATTTTAAACATCATATTAAAATATGTGTTTGGACAAATATGAGTTGAGGGTTCGTTTAAATTATTACAAGCTTCAAGAAAATCTAATTTGAGCAAAAAGGGGTACTGGTGTGTAAAAAGCACAAGAAAAAAACCAGCCTTTCAAGTACTGTAGGGCTGCCAAATTACTCTGCCAAAACACTCATTACAGAAAGGTGGGCTGAAGCAGGAACACAGCCTTGGCTCTGTTGGACATTTTCACACAACAAAGTGTCATGGCATAAATTAAAGTCTGGGCATGGAAGACCTAAATTGCAGAGTTTAATTTCAGTGAATCAGCTTTTTTTATTAATCTTTGTTTCTCTTACCACTGTTTTGTGAGCACCAGACTGCTAACTGTAAGTTGCAACTACTCTCTTTAGTAATAAAAGCTGTGATTAGAAGGGTTAATACTGTGAGTTAATGAAACAGAGTTTACCAGTGAGTTTGAACATCCTCAAAGAAATGTGAGCAATCCATCTAATCAATTACTGGATCCTATAAAGTGCCTTCAGGTTTTCAGTTTCTTCAGCATGATGGGATCAGCCAATCACTCAGCCAGTCCACAGCCACCAGTGAGGGCAGGTCCCACTTCCATTCTGCTTCCTCCCCTCCTCTCCCCCTGCTCCCAGACAGGCACTTCTGGCACTTGTCATGCACACTGACCCTCCCCAGGCTCCTCTGAGAGCTGATTCAGTGTGCCAACCTGGCAGAAAACTAATGCAGTTAAAAGGAGGTGATTTTCTGCTGGGTGACTGAGCTGAAAGAAAAGGAGGGAGGTTCTGATGAGCAAAGAAGATGGTGGAAGGCAGGTGGTGGGACCATGTGGCAAGAATGAGAGAGAGAGGGGAAGGGAAAGAGAAGAAAGGATTAGTGAGGAGAGGAGTCAAGATCTGCCTCTCTGGGAATCAACAAGAGACAGCTACTCCTACAATTGCAGATCTGGATTGTGATTTTGTTGTATGAATTGTCTAGTGACAACACTAACTTGAAGCATTCTTGCTCCAAGACTACCAACACAAATCTCAAGTTACTAGGAACACTATTAGCATTCACAATGAATAGCTTGTGAATTGGAGGCAATAGGGCACAAGAAGTCCAGTAAACGCACTGGATTAAAGGCAAGTGGCAGCTTGGTAGACTATGCCTCATCTAGCAGAATAATAATTTAATTGAATCTCATGTTGACAAGTGAAAATAAGTCAAGGTGCAGAAACTACCTTTGGTACTTCCAATCACAGTGGGGCAGTTTTGGCTGAATGGGTCACCAGTATAGGGTCCTCTGAGAAACCCTAGTTCAGATGTAAGGGTTTTTCCATTGGGACAGCTGAGGTATACCGAGCCTTTCAACTTAAAACTACACTGAACAACTGCACATCCCCAAAAAATTCCCTGGCATCTTCTGAGTATGACATCAGAACCTGGGTGGGAAGGGCACTGATGAAAGGCCAAAGAAATTCCAATGAGGGAAAATTCTAATTCTTCTCTAAATGCATTTCTCTCTGCTTCTATCTATGAGGATCACTAAGTCCCTGTGTGCCATTACAGCAAGACATATATTCCAAACAAAACCATCCAGAGCTCTGAAAGTAGTAACATAATAGTCCTAATGATCTGATTTTGGGTTTGCTCTTTAACATTAGAGATGCCTGGTTTAGTTCCAGGAAAATTAAGGTTATGTGCAGAATTAAAAAATTACTATTCAAGTGTATTCCAACTTTGGAAGACGTTGCTTGTTTGGTTTTTAACTGTTTTTTCACTGCCTTAGGAAGAAAACCATTTAGAACATAGTAAGTTATTAGTACCATAGCTATAAAGGCCAAAAGATATGTTTCCTAGTGACAGCTGGGGTTAGGATGCTTCATATAAAGTAAGAATTCTGCACCTGGAACGGGGAATGTATGGACAAAGTGGAGAGCAAGACACTGGATAGCAACTCCATGAAAAGGGGTCTGTGGCAAGTTAAACATGAGTCAGCAGTGCCCTGGCAGCCAGGAGGGCCACCTGTGTCCTGAGGGACATCAAGGACAGCATCACCAGCCAGGTAAGGGAGGGGATTGTCCTGCTCTGCTCTGAGCTGGGGCAGCCTCACCTCGAGTGCTGGGGACAGTTCTGGGTGCCACTATTAAAAAAAAGACATTTGGGTGCAGAGAGCATCCAAAGGAAGGTTATGAGGATGGTGAAAGACCTGGAGGATAAGCTGCATGAGGAGTTGTTGAGTAAGGAATAGGAGGGATAGGCTAGGGTTAAGAGGAGACTGAAAGGAGACAGATCCCTCCTGAGGGGAAGCAGAGGGCCAGGCACTGTTTTTTTCTCTGTGGTGGCATTGACAGGACAAGGAGATGGCATGGAACTGTGCCAGATGAGGTTTAGGTTGAATATCAGGAAAAGGCTCTTCACCCAGTGTTGTTTGGGCACTGGAAGAGGCTCCCCAGGGACCAAGGGAGTGGTCACAACGTGACAGAGTTCAAGAAGCATTTAGACATTGCTCTCAGGCACATGGTGTGACTCCTAGGGTGTCCTGTGTAGGGCCAGGAGTTGGGTTTTATGATCCTTGTGGGCTCCTTCCAACTCAGCATATTTTATGATTTCATTTAAATACACTGAATGATAAAAACACAGGAAAATTGGTAGAAAAGATGTGTGGGAAACACACTGGATTTTGTGTATGCATAGAGGTAGAATTGTAAAAATACAAAAAAGACCATGGCTGGTGGTGGACCAACATGCTTTTTGCAACTGATACTTTGAAATCTCCAAAACCAGACTGGCATTTCTTGGAGGTCTCAGTCTATGCAAAGCAGCTTAAATCAAAATGGGACATTGCACTCTGGGACCTATCGTCTCTAGGACTTATAATGTGAATGGAAACTGTGATCATCTATGTTTTACACAGATGAGGTGTAGCCTCTTAAAGGGAGTGAGGCAGTCCCAGTGAGACACCTCTGGAAAGTTCCAACCATAGGGAAGATGGACGTCTTGGAAAAATTAAATTAATCCCATAATAGTACATAAATCTGTACAACATAGCCTTTTAAAATATTCCTAACTCTCTGAAGACTTAATCAACGTGATACAAATTACAGAATCATTTAAGAGTGTTGGTATGATGGAAAACCCCATGCTTTTGTCCCTGTGGAACGTTAACAATATCAGGACAAGCTGGTTATCCAAAATATCAGTAAAATTACATCTCTTCTGCCAAAGTTGATGAAATTATGATGACTACATGTCAGTTTTTTCCTGTTTAAAGGGAAATCTATGGTCAAGTATGCCTTGAAATTCTTCAGGTTCATTAACAAGGTCAAAATCAATGTTATTTTACTGTTTGGAATCATTTTTGGCGGAACAATGAAAAGAAACCATAGTAGAAGTAGTCTTAATATAATCATTTTCTTTTCATTGTTCTTTATGGGAAAATAATTTGGCCCGAAATTTAGTGGTCCCATCAGGGAGGTGATATCTTTAAAAAGGTGGTCTGAAGGACAGGTTTTACTGTACTTTAATAGGCTTATAGATTAATATAAATCTTAATATTCATAATCTGTACTCTTCCTTCTCTCAATATCTCATTCATCTATACATCTATTTGTAATGTGTGTTTCAAACACAAGTTAAACTTTATTTTATTGAGGTACCAAGAGTGCTTTAGGGATAATAATTTCAGAAAAAGTCAGCAGATCAAATGTATAGTTATTTTTTCTCTCAAAAACAATTGTGTTTTTTTAAAAAAAGAAATACTGCTGGCTTCTAGCTGAGAGTTCCTTGAATATTTAGAAATATCTTATTGCCTGGAATAAAATATATCAATTAAATAGTGGTTATTGTTGCAATGAAATGCAGTTATCAGCCCAATTTGTATTCCTGTGCAAGGATAAAATCCTAGAATAATTCAGTATCAAAACTACCAGTCCATTTTTAATAGAGTTATTTGTAAAATTAATCAAATAACTTTAATTTTAAGGTCAGAAATGCAGCATTGTAAGCTTCCTGTTACAGAACATCATGTAAATAGTGTGTAAACCCACTTTTTGTAGCATGATTTTTAAGAGGAGAAGAATGCTAGAAGACATACCAGAAAGATATTTAAGTACTTGAAATATTTGTCCCCAAGGACACCTAGAATATTTATTCTAGGTGCAGTGCCTTTAAATGGGAGCAGTTGTCATTTGTTGTTGTCGTCATTAGTTTTTATGTAAGCTGTACATAGGAAAATTTACAAGTGTCTGCTAATGCCTCTTTGTATTAACAGAGAACAGCACTAAGCAAATGCTGCTTGTGTGAAGTGATGAACATTACTTTATAATATCCAGCCATTATCTACTAACTGAAAAATTAGTTGAGCTTTGGTAAATTGCATGCACAGGCCAGTACTTATCTAGTTTCTGCTGATTAGAGCATGAAATATTTGCATGATTTGTATTGCTTTTACAGAAATCAGGACAGAGCATGTCAAATATCCCCAACACATGAAAAAGCAACATCTGCTGCATGGAAGATACTGGACCAAATCCTGTTTGTGTTCAGTGCAGATAGTGGTAATAGGCAGGATTATTTTGCAGGTACAGCCCAGTTGAGAATGTATGCACAAAATCTGATTATATTTTTACCTGTCACCTCTTAGCAGTGGAGAATCAAGTGATTAATGTACGACTCTACTGGCTATTACAGAGCTGTTGGTGTGTTTTGAATTTCTTTTAGTATGAACTGAGCAGGAAACCACTGTTCACTTTCTAACATGAATACCAAAATGGAATTTGTAAGTAATCAGCAAGATGGCCCAGATTTTTTTCTGCCAGCTATTAGATGGCTGTTCTTAGACTGGATATACATGTAAAACAAAAACAAAAACAAAACAAACAAAAACCCGCAAAAAAACCAACAAAAAAAACCAAAAAAACCAAACCAAACAAAACAAACCAACCAAATAAAAATCCCCCCAAAACTAAAACCCACAAAAAACAAAAAAACAAACAAAAAAAGCAACAACAAAAAACACCCAAAAATCCAACCTGCCGAATTCTGTCTGAATGCTAAGAAGCATTAGCAGAACTTCACAGCCAAGCTGACCATCTGGAATAATGGACAGTATTGGCTGTCTTCCATTAGAGGGAATCATTCAAAGTCATAACGGGCAGTGGTCACTAGGGAAAGGAAGGGAGAGAAAGCCAGTCATTCTTTTATATTTGTATGGAGTATTAGTGAAGATTTATTAAAACACTTGTCTTATTCCTACATTTGACAGTCATGGTTATTAATATCTTTAGCTACCTTTAATAAAGATATTGCTTACTGTATTTTGAATTGGTTTACAATAGTATATCAAGTGCAACATCTTTATTGTAGGATTTTGAAGTTGGAAAAAAATGGTGCTAATATCTCTGGGATTTCTGAGGTAGACAAACAGATCAAGAGGTTTTGCTAAATTTTAATACCTACAGAAAATCTGGTTCATCTTTTACAACCCTATACTTCTTATTGCATTGTTTGGCATATAATACTTGTGTTTTCTAAT
This sequence comes from Toxostoma redivivum, assembly GCA_013397375.1. Lineage (NCBI taxonomy): Eukaryota > Metazoa > Chordata > Aves > Passeriformes > Mimidae > Toxostoma > Toxostoma redivivum. The sequence goes on from VXBI01007342.1 coordinate 84,422, forward strand.
AGAAGAGTTTATTAATACATTCACATTTTGTTTGAGGGCTAAAAAAAATTCAGTTATTTGTTTTCTGTGATAGTAGCTTGCACAGTGAATTACAATGCACTTCAGTTGGCAACATCCCCAGATAAAATATGATCATCAAATCTTAATCTAATCCTATGCAGTGGTTAAAATACCATTGTTTCATTTCAATATTTTAGCAGAAGAATAAGTAGCACACATGTTTATGACAGAATTACTTTAATAATTTATTTGATGGTGCCTCTTTATAAGGGCATTTCCTTTGTTTTCTGATTTTAAAAAAATCAATAGTGATAAAAAAGAAGGGACTGAAAAAGTTTGTAGGCTTATGATTCATTTTTTTAAAACATTCTCTCAAACTCTGAAATGCATCATGACTCCTAAAGTGCATCTAATTGGCCAAAGGATCAAAATCATAAGTACTGGTGACAAATATTACTGAAACATTACTTGACAAGCACAGGACCCCTATATTTAGGATGAATAAAACACTTTACACTAGTTTTAAACATGAACAATTTCTTTTGTGTGAATAATGGTCATCACCTCACACACATCTAAACCATGTAAGTGCCAGGTCAAGTACTCCCATTGTTTATGTCTCACAGCCCCAGAGGAGTTAATGAAATTGCAAGGCTATACAGAATTAAGTTCTTTATGTTCTCTAATCTTGTATAATAAATTTTAATTTTTATCATGAGTAATTACCCCTTAAAAATTGCCCATTTAATATTTACACATACAGAGAATAGGAATCTCTAGCCAGTTATTTAGGCCACACTTAAAATGTATTTGGACTATGCTTTAAAAAAAGCAGACTTTTTTCAGGATTACCTATTTTAAAATATTGATGAGTGGAAGAAAACTATCATATCTATCTTTCCTTTTCCAAACTCAAACCCAGCATTTACCAATTATAGTATCTGAGGCAGACCTCAGCTCCATGGTACAGGATGGTAGGCTTCCCAAAGTCCATCTGACTATGTCTGTATGCATGCTTGTTGTTCCACCCCTCCAAGCTGTTGTAAAATCAGAGGTATTCAGTGGGAAAGGAGCCAGCTTACTGAGCTTCATGGAAAGCATTTGCTGCTTGCTGACACTTTCTGGACTCTTGTGTGTGTACAGCAGTGGGAACCTGGAGTTTTTGCTAAGTTTTGCAGCAGTCTGTTCTCTTGCAGTCTTGCAGTCTTCTCATCTCCCTGAATTCTGGGCGTACTCTTAGCCGCTTCAATGATACTCATTTTAAAAGGTTAACAAATGAGAAGCTAAACCAACCATACAAATAACAGCCAAAAGAACAGTTTCCAAAATGTGTTGCTGTGGTGCCATTCCCAATTTAGTATTCAGACAGAGTAAAGCTAAAGGCCACCAAACCAGGTGGATGAAATAGTTCTGCATTTTATGACTCATTCTTAAATGAAATCTCTTAAATATTGCTAATGAAGCCAGTTATCATATACAGACCTGTAATGCGCCCTTTCTAAGCTGGTTCAGTTACATTTCCCTGTCTAGCAATTTACCCCAGGCCCCTATTAAATGAATTATCACGGCTCCTAAATCATCTCTGCGGGGGTTTACTCTAATCCCATCAAGACACTTACACTCCCTTTCTTTCCTCCTAGTGACATAATGAATTATTATTTCATGGGGAGCTGTTAAAGAGGCCCCTTTGGAAGAGTTTAATGTGCAGCACAGGGAAGGGGAGGGAGCTGCTTGCCAGGGAGGCTGTGGTAGGTACCTCAGCCTTGGGCTGCCTGGCCGCTGGTGACAAGACAAAGGGCACCGGCGCCCCAGGCTCCCTGCAAACCTTCTGGGGCTGGCTCTGATGATATCCCCAGCCCCAGGGATGACAGGCAGGCTTGCTCCCCCCTCCCCACTGTACCCTGCCCTCTGCTTATCCTCTTTGTCATGAAAAGCAAAGAGAGAGGGAATATAAATGTTTTCCTTAACTGGAGGAAGCACACTGCTCACAAACCACTTGCTGAATCCATTAGGCTAATTTATTAAACACAATTTGCCTTGTGTGGCTGAACTGAGTAATGACAAAAAACATAAATATGGAGAAAGCAGCAGCACAGAGCCAAAGACTCTGTGGTCCCATGCCCTATATGATGCCCCTGACTTATAGGGATCATGGACATGTTATCCTTCCCTTCAGACTTTTTGGCACAACCAGAGAGAGCCATTGGGTCCAGTTTGGGAAAAAGGCACATGACTAAGTCGTGTTTTTTCCCACCTTCTGAATGCACCTAATTGAGGTGGGTGAGAATTAATAAGAATCAAAGGGGAAGGAGAGCATTAAGCAGTAGTGGAGTATCTTGCTGTGAAAAGGACTGCACATAGAAAATTTTCAGGCCTCTTAATTTTCTTATCACATTTCTGCAGATATCTTTCTGAACAATGGTTTGTTTCTTCCCTGTGAAGACCCATAAAGTGGGTTGATACTGCAAGGTTGGACACAGCATTGAAAAACCAAGGCCAGACTACCATGCCATGGAATTCTTCACTGTTGCCACAACATCAGCAGAGCATAGCAGGTACGGATGACATCAGAGCTTCTCCTAAGATTAGTGGTGGGAGAACAACATTCATAGAGAGCAAACCAGGTATACAGCCAATCCAGAAGGGCTACAGGGACCAGAACCCTTAAACAAGGCCTGGTGTGCGGGTCAGATTTATTTTACTTTCCCTGTTCTTAAACTTTATGTGTAAAATCCAGCAGCAAAGTGATCATCTGTAGTGTGAAGATCAGGAGTGGAACACTCCTAAATTATATGGCTCAGTTCCTATTTGCTTCTCTACTCTGGTGAAGAGTATTAGACCATAGTCTTGTGAAAAAAAATTTGTAGGGCTTGCCATTTTGCAAAAGCTTTTCAGGTCTCATAATTGATTTGGTCAGATATTGTAAACTTTTCAGATTAAAAATTTTTCAGTTTACACACCAAACTACATTAGCTAAGGTAAAATAAATGAGAAGAACTCTGTAAAAGACCTGTCTAATGTAGTTTGCTTTCCAAATCTGCTTCTGTAAGGTATAAATGAATTGTGATCCCTCTTCTCTTCGACAATCAGCCATTTAGGAAATTTAAGGAGTGTTGGAATCATGTGTTTATTCACTTTTGGTAGCTCTACCTGCCAGGAATGTATCTTATCCTCTATTAAATACATATATACTTGGGCTTTCCACAACAGGGAATGTTTGCAGTTTATGCTCATGTTCTGTGAAAAGATATTTTGTTTTAAACCTACTGACTGTTGGTCTGTAGGTCTGATAGGTCTGACCCTGTTTGTTATTCTGTTCTCATTCATTCATCTGTTCATCAGTTGATTTTACTTGCCTCCACTATGTCCTCATTCACTTGTCTCTTTTCCAAGATTAAATTGGTGTGTTTGGAAGCTATTCTGTGCCTTTGATTACTCCCTTTGTCCTCATCAGTACACGAGGTTTTTCAAAACATGCACTTGAAGTGGAACTGTGGAAATTAAAAGAGCTGCTATGAAGATAGAAGTGCATCATGGACCTTTGATTAACTCCATATACTAAGCACAAATAGATGAGTCCAACATGTTGAAGCAGATGTGGAAGGGCTGTGGATTAATATTTGTGCAACACAGACATTCTGACTTTAAAAAAATCAATTAAGTGAGACTACAAGAAAACTGGAGAGGGACTTTTCATCAGCAGCTGTTGTGATAGGGCAAGGAGTAATGGATTCAAACTGAAAAGGGGGAAATGTAGACTAGATATGTGGAAAAAATTCTTTCCTGTGAGGGTGGTGAGACAGCAGGAGAAACTGTGGATGCTCCAGTCCTGGCAGTGGTCAAGGCCTGGTTGGATAGGGCTTTGAGCAACCTGGTCTAGCAGGAGATGCCCCTGTCAGTGACAGGTGAGTTGGAACTAGATGGTCTTTAAGGTTTCTTCCAACCCTTATCATCCTATTTTATCATTCTATGATTTTATAAAAATCACCAAGAAGAAGTGCTACTCACTCTTCAAACTAATCTGTGCTCCTCACTGACTTCTCCATTCCCAGCATACTATAGAGCTGCCTAACTTGAAAGAAATCCTGCTCCTCCCTCTTAAAGCTAAGCTATGTAGCATAATTTTGCGCAGTGGGAGGAAATTAATTAGGCCTCTCACTAGTTCCAGGTGTGGTAAGAGAAAATGAGTAGGAGAGAACCGTGTTTTCTCTGTAATCTTTGGTTAAATAATTATAAATACTCCTTTGAAATTGTTATGCTCTGTCAGATTAAACCAGAGGTGCATGAAGAATTACATTTTTAATTTAGTATCCATTTCTATTTGCAAATATTTCCATTTTCTCAGATGATTTGAATCCCCTTCCTAGAGAGTAATAATAATGTCAAAATAAAATTCAACTGCAACACAACAGATTTTGTAAAATTTCAGACTGACAAAGTCACCTCCCAGCCTTGGAAATTTTAGCTTGATTTTTATCAAAACTAAATGCTATGGGTTTTTACAAAACCACATTTTTGTTTCAATTTATATACTCAGGACATCCAAAAATTTGATATGATTTTTGGAGTTGTGCACATCTGCCAGGCTAATGCATTTTGCTGTATGTATGATTTTTGAAAAGAGAACTAACCTGCTGCAGAGGTATTTGTAGTCTATGCCTGTTGCCAACAGAATTTTGATAGAAGAGAGGTCTCACTTTAAAAACTATGAGACTAGCAAAATTGTCCTACTTTCAGATAGGCAATTAGAACATTAAATATATTAAATTAAAAACAATTAAATGTTGGGGATTGCTTAAGTTTTTTTAAATTAATACATGGGTTACCCATTGACATCCGATTATCCTAACTGACTTTTATGAGAGGAGTGTCTTTTACCTTCTCACTTTTTTGAATGGACAGCATGTATAATCATGAATTGCCTCATGATGTGTAGCATCATGAAGAGCTTAAAATAAAAGTTAAAGAACTGTCTGTGCCACTAGGAAGTATGAAAGATTAATTAGTTACTAAACATTTAGAATATTGCATATGGGATTTAGAAGCTATCCCGGAAGTGATGAGCTTCCTTTTGTAATTTCAACAGCTCTAAATAGTACTTCAATTTTCAAATGAATACAGAAAAAAATATGCATCTTACTTTTCATTATCCGCAGTCATTTGTTTTTCTTCAGTCTGAAATAACAGGTATGACTTTATTATCAGCATTGTTGTTAGCAAATTAAATTATTTCAGATAGACAAATTGCCCAGCTGATGATGAAGAAGATGATTTTGCTTAGAGCTAGAATAAAAGTTTGACATCCATCATCTCAGCCCATGTGGTATCCAGATTAATTTTATTGAGGAAATAAAGATTATTCCTGTGGTCTCTAGATGGACAAGACTCCAGAAAGCTAACACTCTTAATAATGGTTTTATTTCTGATGAGTATTTTCAGATCTCTGTAGGTGTGGCACAACCACAATTCTAAAAAATAAATAGTGCCTGGAGAAATTTTCATATGAAACTTTGCCCTTATTTCTTGCTTATGAAGTGTACAGTGTCTCATGCAGAGGAGAAAATTCATAGTTCAAAGTTGTGCCTCAGGAGAAGCAGGCCTGGTAGCAAAACCTAGGACATTCCAATGTCCCAGTGATTTATTACTAGAGCAAGTGGAAACATAGCAGAGTACAATATCATTTATCATTTAATTACAGATCTCACTGAAACACCTCATGTCTACCACACAAATAGGGTGGGACCCTCCCTGTGTATTGCTTCCAAAGAAATGTCCTATGATACTACTGGTAATTGACAGTTTTTCTAAGATTCCAATTGTCTTTAAGCTCTACTTTAGGCTTACACAACCAAACTTTCTGTGTTTCCTTTTCAAAATGATAGGTCATTTTCCTGTAGTGATGTGATTTTACAGGAAAAGATAGAGGTCAGAGCTCATCAGAATTTCTATTTTCCTTCATAGGACATATTGGATAAAGAAACAGGAGAAATGTTTGGTAGTCTTGTTTGGGTTTGGGTTTCTTTTAGCAAGTTGTTTCCTTTCAGTGTACACTAGAAAGGTGTGCAGATATTCTTTAGTCTCACTGGAGTCACAAGACTGCAGGGGAAAAAACAGCCTCTAAGATGTGTACAATACTTACATTTTATTGTTGTAGAATCTCTAATTATGGATCTCAAAATGTCATGAAAAATATTGATTGATTAAGATGCACAAGGCCCCTGGGAGATAAATAGGATATCTTTTGTTCTGCAATGGAAATGGAAGTCTGTTGACTTATTCAAAGTCACACAAGGAATCCATGGAAGAGCTGAGAAATTGGGAATTGTGATTCCTGATAAACATCCTGCTCAATCCAAAATCTTTGCCTGCAAAATATTTTTTAAGACTAGTGAAAATCAAAGGAACTCAGTACATATACTCAGGGTAGTACATTATGATTTTGTAGGGGTCAAAGGATGTAATAACTGGAAGATCTTTTCCACTGGCTTTGAATTGCAAAGCATTCAAAGTATTTCTTGGACACTTCTTATTAGTATTATCATTGTTAATATCCTTACAAGGAATATGAGTTGAACCTCATTTGGCCTTAGTATAGAGAGGATTTATTAGTACAACTGTCTGCTGAGGGCAGCTACAATATCATACTAATTCTAAACAAACAGTTTCAAAGCAAACTGAAGCCAAATTACTTGATGATTCTCACCCACCTTAGTGTTTAGCAGGTTTTTGTCGTCATCTGCTTTTGCTTTAAGACTAAAGAGAATAGATCTTGAAGCTGGTCAGTGGTCAGCATGGTCTCTTCTGCCCTGCCCCATCTAATCCCCAGTGACATATTCCCTCCACTTCCTGAAGGTAACTGGTAGTGATTGTGGTTTTGTGTGGTGAGTTGGATTGACTCAGTGACCTAGCTGACCCCAAAAAACATTTAGTTTCAACCTGGGTAGAGAACTGTTTTCAGTCTCAGTATGGTCCCACTCTGGAGAGCACAGACACAAGGTACTGAATAAGGCAGGGCTACGTCTTTCTGATGCCAATGTGGCCCAAGATAGGCTTAATTAAAACATGAAAATTCACCTCACGGCTTGATAATATACCCTGGATACTGGGAGCTTAAGAAATGATGATTAAGAAAGCACTATAACTTCTTCTAAACAGATTATTTGTGCAATACAGCCTGCACCAACAGAAATTATGATTCTGATGTTTATGGTCACATTCAATCATCTCTGATACTCTACCAGCATGGTCTTATCTTCCAGTCTGTAAGCCTGGGACGATTCCAGTACCTGCTCCTGCTCTGCCATTCTAAGACACTGATTCTTCATCACTAACAGGAATTTTTGTTTACTCGTTGGGGATTTTTTTAAACCAGACCTGCCCTCCGTCACATAACCTCTGTGTATGCAAAGAAGCTAATGTCAACAACATGAAATGGAGATGTAACAGGAGAAAACAAAGGACCATTTTTTGCTGGAGTACGAGTCTCCAGCGTACACTCACAGTAAATATAATTTTAAAACATCCAGCCTGATGAAATGCTTATAATGTTGTTCATAAACATTAAGTTTTACTCTTCTGCATAAGGTTCATATACTAGTATGTCTCTGCTTTGAGGCAAGACGGAATTTACCTGCAGAAAATATCTCTTTTGAGACACATGCAAAGTGGAGTTCACTTTATGGTAATGGTTGAATTTGTACCATGATTTCAAAATTTAGTTTAAAATAAATTTAAATCAGAAAGGCAAAAGAATCACAACGTCAGTAAAAAAGTATCTAATTTTTGTATGGTAGTATTCCCTCTTTAGCTGGGATACAGATACAACAAAGGTTGCAAAGATGGGCCTAACATAGTTTTGAAATACCCATTATTAGACTACAAGCTCACACTTAAATACCATATACAATCAGACCCTGGATTTAAAGACTGGGTAATGAGGCCCTGTATCATACATTTTCCTTTGAATCACTCATTTTGTGCAAGTCAGAGCCTCTTTGACTCAATTTCTCTCTGCAGCATATCAAGTGAACAGTAGCTCTTCCATGGCCTACCTTTTTCAGTGATTTAAAACCTCCATGAGGAAGGTCTTGTACGTGCAGATTATTATTTATTCATAAAGGGCTGTGGTTTTAAATGCAGTAACGGCAACCATGTTTTGAATATTTGAAAACTTTATTATAACTGTCTATAATATTTATAATGTTCTAAACTTCCAAGAAATTGTTGCAACGTGAATGAAGTGAAATGCATTGAACACCAAACATTAGCATCCTTTATTATTCCTGTTTCAAACATAATCCTCTTTTCTTTACCTTACACAAAACAGCCCTATTTCCAGTTCCATCACTGCTCTGCTAAGTAATTTGCGAAAAGCTAACAAAGTCTGGCTACATCCTCATAGCGACTGTTTAAACCCATTACTTTCTCTTTTAATCAAATCACTGTTGTGTCAAAATATACAATTCTCGCCATGAATCTCACTGGCTTGTTACAGTTCACCGGTTGACCTTGAAAATGTTTGCTCTCCTAAGCGTCTTCTCTTCGGCCTCCAGCTAAATTGCTCAAGACCAGGCCTGATCATTTTTCTATACACAGAGACTTCTCATTAACATAAAGAGAGCAGCAAGCTTAACTGCAACAAACAAAAATCAGCTGTAGAAGAAGAAAATTCAAGAGAACTCTTGAAGGTGGTCTGTGATACTTAGGGTCTTGTGTATATTAAATAATTTTTTAAAAATTTATGTCCTGAATTTTGTGTGGGAATAACCCCTCAACCTCAAATAGCAGTGTACAATCTCGATAATTGTTTTATTGCCTTGTATTTCTTTCTTAGTTATCTTTACTGTAGAAAATATCTCAAGCCATTGAAGGGCCAAGAAGGGAGCATGCATATCCTGCAAAAGCAGGACTCACTCATTAGCATCAAAGATTTGTACTGATCTTAAATGAGGAGTTAAGTGCCAGGGTCTATTTTCATTGTTTAATGTATTAAAGTAAATAATATTGTATCTAAGATGTGGACACACAATTAGTTTTGAGTTATTTATCTGGAGTTTGTATGGTTTAGAAAAACTCCATCTTCTTGGCTGATCCTGTCCTAATGCATTTAACTTCAGCCATCAGCTATGATTAAACACCTGCTGTTGTGGGGAAACAAAGCACACTAATCCAATATGTATTTCTGACATCTTAAATATCACCCAGTCCCCTGACATCAGGCACAGCTTTTCAGCGGGATGGAATTCCAGAGCATATTTTTCTAATTTATGGATGGACAATAAATCAAAATTAAGCCTTGGGCAATGAAATATACATCAGTGCAGAATGAACTGACTGCAAACTAGGGCAGAGAACAGCAGCAGGGAGAGGGGTGCATTAATGGAGTCCTGAGCTGAAAACACTGATGTGAAAATTAAGGAAGTTCCTCTCATATTTTATTATAGAAAGGAAAAACAAAAAATAGCATAAGCCAAAACTAAGTTTTATAGTCTCCTGAATACCCTTGGAGAAATTGTCCCACTGATCCTGATGCCACCGTTTTATACCAGATCTGCAAAAAGGATTACTTATTAGCTCACCTCTATTCTAATCCATTCAAATGCTGAGAGCCTGAAAGTTTAATTAGAATGTTAATTTTATGGGTTTGCAGGCTGCATTACAGTGCTGTGGAAGGAGTTGGAGGGAAAGTGGAAGAAATCCAAAGAAAAGGTGGGGAGCAAGGGGGTAGAACAGAGGGAGAGAGGAAGGGAGAAAAAGGATTTGGGAAAAACCAGTTTCAGAGGGACGCTAAGAAAAAGGTATAGACATAACCTGTAGTGAAAACATGAAGGTGATATGTACCCTATATAACTCCTCCTAATCAGTACTACCCGTGAGGTAACAGAAGCTCATTTTTTTAGAAAGTGAAATACTGGCCATTACTGAAAACAATTGGAAGTTTTCGTTTCATTTAAATCAACAATGGCTTTATTCCCTAAACTTATTAAATAGCACAGACTTCCTCTTGTCTAGAGAGTAAGGTGCTCTACTTTTTCTTTAATTTAATATCTCTTGTGGAGGGGGAACATAGTATTAACTACCAAGAATAAAAGAATCCCAAAGACTCTGAACAAATTTTGTGAAACTAAAATACTAGCTTTAGAGATCCACAAAATATGCATCTTTATTAGGTTCAACCAAATTTAAATTACCTTAAAAGTTGAGTACAGATGAACCTTTATACTGATGAGGCACATAATTATTTAATGTCAACTGTTAAGTGGTTTCGTTTCTGTTATACCAAAGTCTTCCAGAGCAGAACCAACAGCCACCTATGTCCTAGAAAGATTTTGCATGCCACCTACAGAGGGAGCTTTCTTCATCTGACATCTTTTCAATATGTTACACATTAACAGAATTTCTCTATGTGGCTCCCAGCCAACTGCCCTACCCATTAAGGGGCCCTTAACGAACATGACACATGAACATCTTTTGTACCACTTCTAAGGATGTGAGAACTCCTACAACGTTCAAAGAAACTACTGTTGCTTAAAGCTGAACCAGGACCTTGGGTTTTTTAGATAGGCTCTCAGGGGTTATAACTGTTCCCATAAGTATTTAGCATAAATCAGTGGGGCTGAAATGAGTGCTAAATACTCACAGGTCAGATACGTTTTTGAGGCGTGAATAATTTGTGAAGCACTGTGAGAACCTTGACCTGAAGGGAGGCCAGCATAGAGCATGCTGTTGTTCCTCTCTGCTGGAAGAGTTGGGAGATATTGGAGGAATTAAAAGTCTCTTAATCTATTGTGTTTCACTATGCCAAAGAACAGTCCAAAAGCAGAAATCACCTTGATCACACCTGCTTTGTCTACAGCCATGCAAAACTACAACTGAAGTTACAGGTTTAGAGATTTTTGTCCAACTTCAGATTGTCACATACTTTCAAAGTCCTTGTCTTTATCATTTCTTGAGAAGTATAAGATTTTTTTTTCTCCAAACATAACTAACTTTGCACATTTTAAAATTTAGGATGGGATATTTATACATTATTTCTTCATTGGCATTTTGTATTTATTTATGTGTTCTTCTGAATGCTTTTAAGATTAGGCAATGTACAGTCTATGGTTCTATGATGTATTTAGGAGTCACTTAAAAAATGTAAACCAAATAAATAAAACTTAGTCCATTTCTTTTCCAGCAGCATCCAGCTGATGTTAGAATATGACTGCTCAAATATTGTTGTACTCTTATGGTCTAGTTTTGTTTTTTGTATTGTGCACCACCATGTGATGACTTATCAGTCTTGGAGCTACCACCTATCTCCTACATTCAGTAAATGATTTCTTAGAGATTTCAAAGTTTTGCATAATAAATACTATTAAAAATTATGCCAATAAGACAAAGATAACTTTTTATACAAACCTAAAGGCTTTGTCATCACTTTTATGGGTGGAATTTAAGAGACACGAAGACTGAAAACTTTTAAGTAAGAAGGTAAATCTTATGGCTGCCAGGAAATATCTCCAGAATTTTCTTCTAAGGATCTCATGTTACCCAGATTGAAGAGAATATCTTTAATGAGAACCAAAGCTGCTTCACACTACTGTTTGCTCTTTTCCTCTTCACCTTTTCTATATTGATTAGACCTAAAGATAAAAAAAAACGGAAACATGCATCTGGGTTTCAGCAGCACACCACAATGTTATTGATTTAAGAATGGAGGGTATAGAGTCTACCTGGCTCTTCTTCCACATAAAACACTTATATTAGCTTCAGCAATGCTTGGCTCATGATAGAACATCTATATCTAGTCCTTGAATTCAGGTCTCATCTTCCCTTGCCTGTGGAACGTCCTGCTCCACCAAGTCTGCCCAGCTTTTCACATCTCTCTTTTTACCATTGACAATTCCATCTGCCACAGATATCAACTCAGAAGGAAGAAAAAACAGAAATCAGAGCTGCTGTCTAAAACACTGGTTTCTTCAGGATAATCACATCTAGAACACTGTGAGACTCCCTTTTCTGACACAAAGTACATTTTGCCATACAAAGCCATGCTACTACATAGCCATTGTGTTGCTTCTCCTGTAGCCCTCAGGGAGAAAACCTGTGCCTGTGGATGTGAAGCAGAATTCGGCAGGTCATCCCCCAGGTTCTTTGAGTTGCTTTGCTGTGATTTAAAGGCTAATGCCTGCAAAATTAGACATTGAATAACCTTTTGGGTTTTTTGAATGGTATGTGGTTGAGCAGGAAAATGGATGGAAAATTGGATTAGGTTGTTCTTGCCTACTTCTCATTCTCCTGCTGACCTAGTCTTGGGTTAACTCCCACCTCTAATTTAAGGTTCCCTAGCTGTCTTCTCCAAGTGAGATGCTGCAAAACCTTCTTAAAGAGAACAACAAGTAACTTCTAATATTCCAGTCTATGTGAGCTTAGTTTCTTCTAACTAAACTGCAAGAACATTCTTAGACCATTTAAAATTAAGCAGAAAGATTAGCGAAGTGAATGTACATAGAGGGTTGAACAGGGAATGTGACACAGTATTTCTGTTTCTTTGTTTTTCAAGGAAGCTGATCATCTCAGGAAAAGATGGCTAAAGTAGATTCAGCCATCTATTGACCATAATAGGAGCTCTATGATTGTTGGGCTACATCCTGACCTTGGTGAAGTTGGTGAAATTCTGCATAGATTTTAATCACAGATTTTTTATTTGAAAAAAAAATTGAGATGATAACTCTATTGCAGTTATGTTTTAGCAACTGTATTTAAACCTTAGTTTAGTATGTTATATAGAAATACAGGCCAGCTCTGGACATTGCAAAAGTGCTTTACTACACACATGGTCAACTTGTGCCATCTCTTTTCATGGCCAGAGAAGGGTAGTCAAAGCAGCAGAAGGTATAACGGAGTAGTTGGACACCAGGAAAGGAGTTTGACAAGGCTGTCACATCTGTTCAATATGTATAGTGAAATAATAATGTGTATTGCTGTTGATGGTTGCCATAGTGGTATTAACATTGGCAGAAGGAGATGTTGTAATCTCAAGTACGCTGATGACATCCTTATTGCTGAGTCTGTGGTTTCTAGCAGCAATGCAAGTGGCTGAAGCCAGCGTGGGCTCAAACACTGTGGATGACAGTTGACAGCAGAATTACTGAATGGAAATGAATATGTTGAGCAAGTAAAGAAATTCTGTTCCTCAAACCTGACAGAAAAATGGAGTTCGGCACATCCTTATGGCAAGAAGAAAGAAAACTAAAAAAGTTTTCAATAACCCATCAAATATGTGAAATAATATGCTTCAAATTATAGTGTGCATGAAGAGAAGATTTTAACATCCGAATTTCATTGAAATTCAGTATTTTTAAGAGAAATGGTGCAAAATCTAGAGTCTAGATATTCACTGTCTTCCTATCAACTTGAAACTATCTTTATTGGAGTCTGGGTCTGCTGCTGCTGCTCTAAATAATGGTGAAGCCAAACTTTGTTAGCAAGTTCACTATCCCTTATGAATATTGAATCAAAATAAGCAGGTCCAAGGCTTTAACCAGGAAAGATGAAGACCAACATGCACAAATGCAGCTACTGTCAAGCCGAGTTAAGGCTGCAGCAATGATGACAATCTCAGCCTGAAGAGAGTGTGACAACTGATTGAAGGGAGGTAGGGTCTGCTTCCCAAATCTCTGTGTCCTTCAGAATTACTTATTCTGAATGTTTGAATATTCTGACAGGCAGATTGTGAAGGAAGAACCCAAGACACCAGGGTAAATAGCAACTTGCACACATATAGAAAAAAATCCAGTGCAATGTGTTGACAATAGATTTATTGAGTAGTTTTTGTGGTTGAAAATTACTACTGAAGTGTTATATTTCAATGCCTGTTTCTTCATATTTTTTGATAAAACACATTGAAATGTGAATTCATGCATTTATTATTATAGAGTGCAGAAGGCATGCTAATGGTTCACACTGCTTGTGTGATGTTTTGTACAAATGCCAGTTCATAATCATAAGAAAAAGGAAAGACATGACAGAACAACTGAGAGTACATTTAACAAACTTGAAGAGGAATTTCAATGTGTTTAAAGTCAGACGTCTTTTGAAGAAATCTAGTTAATTTAGAGTTTGTTGGGACATTTAAAAAAATTTTATGTTTGCCTTATGCTCATTAATTAACTACTTGGACTTCATTATTATCACAAGAATTATTCACTATTTTCCTTCTCCTTCTCGCTTTATTAGAAAAGAGGCTATGAATGGCCAAGATAGTGTGCATATGGTCACTTAGTGACACAATATAAACAACCATAGTGTAAGAACCAGAGCTGAGTTCAGTAGACCAGTGTTATTTCTTTGATACTGCATGAAACTATACATGCTGTCTGTCCTCAAGAAGATGCCTCTGTGATTGCCACGAGATGACTAATTACACAGAGATGTTTGTCAATGTATCAGCACTAGTTTAGCTTTGCATATTTCAGGAAACAGCTGCGCTGAAGACTCCATTGAAAAATTTTTAGTGTAATTCCTTGCTTAGCCTGAAATCTATGATGGCTTTTGCTTTGTGTTATTCTTCCTCAAGTAGTGAGAGTAAAGCCTCACTGCACAGAATTTCCTACAGTCATCAATAACCAATGTAAAGGCAGAAGCAGACATATCTCCAGATCAAATTTTAAATTGTTCTTATTATTACAATGACATTTTCATTATGAATTTATATAGAATGAATTTTATATTAATTTAGATAAAATTTATATATAAATTTATATACAGTCAAAGGTAGAACTGTACTTACTTTGAAGAAAAATTAGCTGTATGATGTAAAAAGAGGGTAGGCAGGCTTTTTTTAACTGCAAAGAGGCTTATAATTTGCCTAGGTAGACATGCTTCTCTAACAGATGCATAATTACCTTTACATTTACAAATCTGAAGTTTGTGTCTAAGGACCCTAATTCTGGTGTAGTTGGAATTGTTCTTGTGACTGCACAATCCACCTTGCAGCTTGTATATCAACTCCTGAGTTTCTGTGAATTACAACATGCCATATCCAGGGAAACTAAAACCTGTGCCTGTTTCCCTTAGAAAACCAGACTGTAAACAATGGAGATTCAGTAGATCCTCCATGTACAGCTGAACTTATTTTGCAGCACATCACAAACTTGCAAGAGAGGAGATGCTTGACAGTAAGGAACTCAACAGCCATCCCAAGATCAGTCTTAAAGACTGTCTTGCTTTGAAAGACAGGTGTCTGCTAAGAAAGGCAGGAGTGTCCCTTGGAATGGAAAATGTAAACCCCTTCCATCCAAATTATCATAATTTTGAAATTAAGAGGCTCTCAGGCAAAGATATGAGAATAGGAATAACAGTTCTTTACTAGTGTGTGTAATAAAGCAAACAAACAACAACAACTGCAGCATTGGCCACAACCCGAGCAGGAGCCCAGGGACCCTTCTGTGCCGCGGGCGTTTCCCTTGGTGCAGCTCCGGGCACGGCCAGCGGGGGGCGCTGCCGCTCCCCAGGCAGGGCGGGGCGGTGATTCCCCCGCGCCGGCAGGGGGCGCTGTGGGCAGGGCTGGGGCAGCACGCGGTGATGGCGGCTGTGCCCAGATGGGAAGGGATGGGAGAGAGGCCTTGGTTCACAAACCCTGAGGCAGTGTCGGTCCCGGTGCCCAGACGGGAAGGGATGGGAGAGAGGCCTTGGTTCACAAACCCTGGGGCAGTGTCGGTCCCGGTGCCCAGATGGGAAGGGATGGGAGAGAGGCCTTGGTTCACAAACCCTGGGGCAGTGTCAGTCCCGGTGCCCCTGCAGGACTCTGAGAAGCAGCAAGCTGGGCCAATAGGATGTCTCGGCAGGCAGGGGGTGCGAGGCTGCAGTGCACTGAAAACTCGGAGCAGTGCCGAAGAAGCAGCGGGGACGGGACAGAGGCGGGCCGGCTCCAGCAGGGCAGGGACAGGCGAGCTCAGGATCCCGGGCACACGAGCAGATGGGGATAGGTCCCTCTGTTAGTGAGGTAGGTGATAATAAGGTCCCAGTTCAGTGGCTGCTCTCACGGGCAGAGGCTCCTTCCATGGCAGAAGCAGCAGCTCTGGGCTGGGCTCTGGCGGCAGCCGCGAATTCCCATCCGCTTGAGAGAGAGACAGACAGAGAGCTACCGGTCCCCCAGCCTCGTCCTTTACCTGCCCAGTTCTCGCAGTATCTCCCTCCTCGAAGAGAAACTCCCAGGTAAGAGAAGTGCAAGCAGAGGCCCTTCTCCCCTGATCTTGGCCACTTATTTTGTTTTTCTTAAGTACCCAGTCATTAGTGTTTCCTAGCAACCTATGGGAGAAAATTTCCTAAGTAAAAAGGAAAGAAACGTAACCCCCAACAAAGACAAACACTCCGAAATTGCATTTGTGTGAATGATGATAGTGAAAAAAATGACAAGAAACAATAAATAGTTTGTGCTCAGGTAAACTTAATCCTCTTTTCTAAGTTTGCTTCGTGTTTTGTTTTGAACTTCTCTATTTCTTCTCGTTTCATATTTTATTGAATTGTATTGGCACAACAGCTGGGAAGGCAAACTGGGAAGTAGAGGTGGGGACAAGGTGCCAATGGCAGGAGGAGATGCCACTTCTTAATCTGCCGTCATTGCTAAAGCAGTACTGTGGAAGAGCAGAAATCACAGCCTCTTCGGGGCATGAAATAATACACTTCCACGTGTAGACACGGGAACATGCAATCATCTGAAGTGGTATCAGAATGTGACAGTACCTGCACAAAAGCCATGCCATCGTATGACTTCTGAACAGATCAAAATGTTTACTCCTGACTCAGATACAAGCTCCTGATTATACTTTTTCAGTGTGATAAGCAGTGTAATCATGTTTGGAGCTCAGCCTCAATGCTAGGCATCCTTCTACAAACTTCCCTGGAAATTCTTTTTTCCAAGAACTGTTACCTTCAAATAAGAAAAAAGTTCTATATGGAAGACAGCAATGGTGTATCCACTTGCTCATGTCCATAGAAGAGATCAGGACTACACAATGTAGATCAGAATATGAAATCCATTTTTTTGATTGTACTCTTAACAGGGTTGTTCTGCTGGAAACCATACTGCATGCAAAATCATAAATAAACAGAAAACTCTCTGCAACTGGGAGGAAACACAGGGGTTTTCTTGAGTTATAAGAGCAGATATTTAGGTAGATGTACAGGTACCAGATCATAAATTCAGCTAGGTGTTTGACTTCCATTATTAAATACTTCATTTCAAAATGCAACACTTTATTAAGGAATACCAGTGTATTGAATCAAAATCCCACCATGTTTCCTTTTTCTAGAGAACTTTGAGAGCTATCTTTCAAAATTCTCCTGCAATAGCCAAAGTAAACTTCATATTATGTATGGTTTTACTATATATTTCTGACTTAATTTCTGTTAATTATATTGATATAGACTTGTGGGGCTAAAACTCTTTGAACACATAGGAAAACAGAGGAGATCTAGTACAATACTACATGAAGCACTACAAGTGCTTCAGTCAAACCAGTAATTAAATCAGAAATCTACCTCTTATTTAGCAGTGAGAAGATTTTGGGGTTTTTGTCTGTTCTGTGGAAATATTTGTCTGAATGAAGTGCAATCAGAAAAAAAAGTGTGTTTTAAAACATCAAGGAAAGAAATTTTATGTGCAAGGAGTAATGAATTTATAAAATTAAATTGACTTGAACTAAGAAGCAAGTGATGGGTTGCTTTGGAGGTTTGGTGCCCTTTTAGATTAGAAAAGAAAGAATACTGCAAGATTTGTACTAATTTGTTAGATTTGGTGATGTATTGAAGATTTATTATATTTTCAGTGAAGTAAGACAAAATGATCCTCTGCAATATGGGTTGGAATACAGAAAATGATAAGGAAATAATTGATTCTTCATAAGTAGACAAATGAGTGTGTTCATATTTTGTGTGTTCATTACTTACAACATTTACACATTTATGAATAAGTATGGCAGATCTGTTCACACACATTGATTACCTACATGTTCACTCAGTAACTCTTTCTGTCATACTTACCTGTACTGCACTTTCATCTGTTGCATAAATAACCACATAAATGTTCATACTCTCCATCCTGGGGAGTGAGTTTAGGGTCTCTAAGAGGCATTATGATGCTTATGGCACCATAACCAGGTATGTTCACAGAATAAAAGTGGCATGGAGTGTCATCTTCATGCTACTGCTTCACTGCTGTTCTCTCTGAGACTGCCAGGCTCCCTTGTGTAGCTAATTGTTCTGATGAAAATGGTAGCTATCTATGCAAAACTGAAGGGCTAATCAAATTATTCTTCTACTTCTGGACTGCACATATACACAATGCCCAAAAGACCAGAGATGAGCTGTTTCTTGTTCTCATGTGTCTTTACTCACATGCATATTTTATGCTTCATCTCTTCGCAGCCCCATCACTTCTTGTTTTGTAAGAAGTGCTGAAAAGCTGATGAATGCCAGTATTTGCATGGGCTGTTCCATGATGGAAGACAAGCCAAACATGAGGGTGGCCCCAAGATAGGCAGCATCTTTTGTCACCAGGAACCATCTCACTGTTCTCAAGCAGGGCTGAGCTATTTGGCATTTTTGGATGAAATAAGGCAGTATGACAACTCTGAGGTTCTGCAGGGATATCTAGAAACAGCACCAGGTAACGTAAAGTTTTTGTGGACCCATTTGAACAGAGCTCACCTTGGTGCAGATGGGTTTTTGTGGATTTTTATAAAAACAGAAAGTTTGTGCTGCAAAGAATTTTCAATGGGTATATTTTCAATGGGTCTAGATATCTGTACTCTGATTATCCATGGCTATGACTGAAAATAGTGAAATTTTGCTGTGAATCAAGTCTGTGAATAACAATAGAAATATTTGAATGCATACTCATGACACTTGAATAAAGAGTTTTTCCCTCCCTGTATTTGTTCTTACTGCATTTTGAACCAAGCTGATACCAAACCTCCTAGGGCCTTGAGCATTATAAGACTGAGCATTAGGGGGACTTTGTGACTTTGCACATCATATCTAAAGACATTTATGTTGAAAGGCTCTGTAGAATTATATTTTTTTGTAATAGACACTAGACTTAGTGCTGCTATCATTTCTCCTCAATAGAAAAATTTTATTCCTCTGCAAACAAAGTCACCAGTTTAAATTCATCTAAAAAACAGACGTTAGCATATTAATTTTCAAGATTATTTAACTATATCTTAAAGCACAATAGTAAATTAGATTCCCATATCAAGGATTTTGTTCTCCTGCTTACCAGTATTTGTAATCACAAAACTGTGTTTTCTTCAGTGATGGCTGCAGTTGGCCCAAGGAAGTTTGTATTTAAACCATTCTCTTAAAATAGTCCTATTTTTATGCTGTTGTGGTGCCTTTTAGCAGAAGCCTTGGAAATAATCAGTCTCCCTGTGTTCTGCATAAATGAAGGGCTGCAAACAGCCCCCCTACTCCAGCATGTGAAATGTAGCAAAGACAGACATTGAGTAATTACACTACACAACATAGTGGTTTTGTAAGATGTAGTGTTTTGGAATATTCTTGTAAAAAGGTAAGGTTCTTTCTCTTGCAGGGAAGTTCTGACTTGCTACAAACCTCTTTTATGGTTGTCCTTTTTATACTCCATACCATACCTTCTTTCCCAAAGTGCGTTCTATCTCTTACTGAGAACTGAACTGGTCCAGTGACTTGAAGGTCCATTTCCACGAAGAACTTCAAATCCATTTTAATGGAAACTGTGTGTTTCAATCCCCTGGACTATTCTGATAATCTCAGCTGCACAAGTGGTGCTGATGATACAATTTTCTGCTGAATCAGAAGGTAATGGAAATCCATGCGTGTTGTTAGGGGAAGTCCTGCCTGCAGAAGAGCATAAGGCTAAGGCTTGCTAGCTCACATTCATCACTTCTGCAGGCAGAAAGGGAGGAAAGAATTATTTGTTGAGGAGATTGGGTTAAAGTATGTGGGTGTCAGCTGCAGGATCTTAGAAACTCTAACATGTACATTTGCTTCTTATAGTCTACAACTTCATCTGGGCATTGGTAGTTCTAGCGGTGAATAGCTAAGAGGTGTCAGGGAGGACTCTCCTTGTGAAGGAAACAAAAGCAACTCTGTACTACAGGCATTGCAGAGCAGCTGGGAGGAAGGTGATCCCCAGAAAGTATTTTGTTTTCCTTCTGGGACAAAAGATGTTATTAAAAGTGTAAGATATTAATTCTGAAATTACATTCATTTTATATCAATGTCACTATATTACTGGAAATCAATATCCACATACTTAAACAACTTCTATTTGTGACAATTTATTAAGCATAAAATAAGAAGTGTCCCTTCAGGCTGTAAGAAGTACGATGTAGCAGACTGTACTGCAGATTTGTTCTTTTTCTTCTCCCTACAATGTGCAAGGAACTGTGAGATTAAAAAAGGTTGGCCCTGTTAAAAACTAACACATACTGAAGGGGGTGTCTTTTCAAAGCACTTTCTCTGAGGGAAAAAAAAAGCTGTTTAAATATTGCATTGATAACATTTAAAATGATCTTTCATCATTTCTATCCCAGAGAATGATAGCGATACTATAGAAAGTGACAGAAATAACCTTTTAATAAAAGTGAATTTTTATAGTAGGACTGGATAGCTCAGGATATTAGTAATGGAACATAGAACCTCTCCCTTCTAGCTCATCCGTTCATGTCTGTCCCTGCCTGGTAAAGACCCAAAATTATTATCATCAGATGGCTGCTTGGGGGCCCAGAGGAAACGAGTTGGTGGTCTTGGTCCAGTCACTGGCACTAATTGCCATCCTTGCTGACAGTGTTGTTAGACAGGCGTGGAAGCAGCCCTGCCTTGATGAACTATTACACAGGTTTTCCATTAAACCCCTATATTCAGGCACCTGAATGCTTTGCAGATATTAGTCATATTGTCCTCACAACACCACTAGTCAGCAGGGACATATTTACCCCTGTCCGCAGATGGGGAAGCAGAGGTACAGAGCAGCTGTACTTAGTCATGCAGGAAGCTGGAGACAAAGGTGAGCGCCAGGTCCCACTCTCCCAATTGAACCCTAGCTGCAATGCCATCTCCCCAGCTCATCTGAACTGTGGCAAGGGTTCCACCAAACAAGAGCTGCTGCATGACAGAGAATGGGCACTGCAGCTTACTGTATCCCATAAAATGTGGGCTCAGTATTCCTGAGGTTTTGCACTAGGGCATGGAGAAAGTGCTGCTGCAGAGAAATGTTGCAGGGGCCATGCATTATTACAGGAGATGTATTTTCAATAACATGGGGTACAAACTTGCCCACTTCTAAAAACAATAGACCCACAGACTGTATTTCTGTGAATCAGATGGTTTGTGACTGATGAGGCTTTTTTCCCAGTTTGGCATAATAAGCAATTTACTTCCTCCCTGATACGGTTATTGTCACAGCTTTTGCACTAGTGTTTGATAGCATTGATTAGTTTGTGCTATGCTAATTTTTAGCACAAGGAGGGAATTGATTTACTTGAAGCTTAGTATATTTTAGCACTGAAGTGGAAATAATTCCATTGAAAATATGGAAAATGAGCAGTCACCTTAACAATTGAATAAATGACTTGACATTTGTGGGGCTAAAGTATTTGATAGATAAGAAGATTTTCATATTAAAAATAAATCATTGGCCTACCTATTATTTAGCTAGGCTTGGAATCATGAATAAAAGGTCTCCCACAGAAAGAGAGAGAAGATTATTGATTGCACCTCCATATTAAAAAAATTAAATGGGTGGCATTTCCTGGTTCCTTATGGGAAAAAGTCAGTGTGTTTAGGTTATGGTCAGAATAACTCCGTAATTTTTAAAGCAGTTCTTCTATCACAAGGTCATAGATGAGGTGATTTCCTGTGTCTTCTGCAGATATCAGGTAGAAAATCTTTAATAAGGATTTCTTGTATGAATTATTCACAACTCAGAAGTGTGCTCCATATTCAACTAACTTAAAAGGAAGCAAAGCATATTCTGCATCAAAGAGCTTGCATGAAGCAGGAAGAAAATAACACAAGGGCAGAATATTTCTGGGGAAGGAATAAAGGTTACAGCAGTAGAACTGTTAGCAAAGCCTGTTGTCTAGTGGAACTGAACATATTGTGAAATAAATATTGCATTATCATTCTTACAAAACCAAGCACACAAAATACTCTAAAAATACCTGAAGGAGCTTGTCCTTCCAGAATGAATTTTTTACACTTTTTATGATTGCTTTATTACTAAACATATTTGTCTGAAAGGATCCAGATCATAGAGGCCAACATGAAGGAATAGGTTGTTCTGGTTCCGGTTAACCCATTCACAGCAACACAGAAGAAAAAAAAAAAAAAGGGGGATGAGGACTCTAGTCTCAGCTCCATCTATGGCACTAGGTCATATACTGTGAAACAGAGCTCCTGTATCCCCTTATATTACTGAGGGCTTTGTAAGCATGATCCTCACTTTCTGGGTATGCAAAAAAGTCCTTTGATTGGAAGCAGCAATCAGGTTTGATAATTGAACCCAAGCTCAGTGGGAACTTACTTATGAGCAGATAGAGTGCTTTTGATATACTTTTTAGTCTGAAGAATTAGGTCCCCAGTTTTAAAAAATTGGGTATTCAAAATTACCTCATGTCTTGCTTTCAAGCTCAGTGGCATAAATCTTTATCTATAACTTGCGATCCAGAATCCTTCTTCATCTCACAGAGGTCTTGTGAAGATAAATTAATCTGTGTTTGTAAATCCCAAAGAATGTAATATAGGAGCATTGTATAAGAAGCTCAGAAAAAAATTAATAATAGTGTGTTCAGTGCTGCATTTAAATGGTGTATAGTAAATAATAAAGTCACAGACTGAATTATGAGAATAAAAGAAACAATGAATACTTAATGAGACCTGGTTCCTGTAGAAATAAGTAGGTAATCTTGTAATTAGTATCTATCATAGTGTATTCCTATAAAGGAGACTGGTCAAATTTACAGAAGGACCTTTTATTATAGACTTTTCAGTCATGATCATATGGCCTGAACATGCTTTTGATGTAAGGGAAGTTCTGAAATCCACTTTTCTTCCAAACCACAATAATAGCGAGAATGTAGAACAACTGCTTAAATGTGCCTTACAATCTCCTGACCAGTTAGTATTGGACATGCTGCAGCTTTAAGTTTCTTTTTGCATCTTTTTCCTAAAGCCCCATCATGGGGTGTTGTGGTGCAGGTGAGATGTCCAAAAATACAGCTGTCACAGATGTGAGTTCCTCAAAGACAGCCAGAGAGCTCGAATCTCTTCTGTGGGCTCAGGGTCCTGTGAAGATTTACCCTTCACAAGGCTCATTTACCTGAGACCAGCTATTGGAAATAGATTCCTGTTGATGCAGCTGTAGTCGAATGCCAAATCAGGGAACAGGTCTGTGCTTCTCAAATGTCTGAAAAGTCAGTTACAATGGAAAATTTTGGAGCCCCATTCTAGTTGGATTCAGTCTGTGGTCTTAGAGAAGTAGAAGAGAAAATGTTGTTTCTTTTGCCATCCTCTGAATTATCTCTGCTCAGTTAATTACTTGAAATTATTTTGCTCCTTTTGTAGTGAGTGTTGAAAGAACAGCAGGAACCTCTGTCAGTTGATATGGACATGTCTCTGAACAGCAATTTAAATAAAGACCTTGTAAGGTTTCTTTAAATTGGTCTTGTTTCAGCATAGTATTGAAAACAAGTTTGTGGTGTCTCTTTGGTTTTGGAGGTGTACATTTCTTTCAGAGAAAGGTAATCCTTGAATGTCATTGCAGCTGCTTGTTAGAGCCCTTAGAATAGAAAAAAAATTCCCTTGTGGCCAGTCTACCTGTATTGTCTGAAGTTGCCAGTTGTTTCCAGAGCAGGTGAAACACATACTACAATTTTCTGGACTAGAAACAAATAAGAAGCAATTGTGAGGTTTGTCCAATAGTGTCTGCTGATGTGTTTTGTTGGTTTTCTCTGTTCCACCATCTCTTCCACTTTCCCCTCAAGGTCTGTTGGTATAAGAGGTAGAGCAAATTCAGAAATGAAGGAATAATTCCATTTGACATATAAAATTGACTAATTTTCAGAAAGTGCTGAACATCTTCTCTTTTAAATTTGGGCTCCCTCCAAATGTTAAGTAACCTGAATTACTAGACACTTTGAAAAATTGCACTTAAAATACTAATATCATTAGGGCTATGGCAGATGAGTAATCCAGCTGCAATTTTTTTAAACATCGGACATAAACTAATACAAATGTAGCAAAGTGTCTTCAAAATGTAGATAAATTGTTTCACAATATGCTATGTATCTTCTCTCAGATATGTAAGAGTATGTTGTTGTTTACCCTGTCAAGTTTAGTACGTTCATATTAAAGTATGTCCTGTTGCTTCATTTGCATTATAAATCCCTGAAAATATAAGAAGATATGAGCTGATGTCATCTTTCCCTAGAAACATGAACAGTAACATCATGTCACATAGGAAAAGAAGTAGTTGAAAAGAAGATGTGGTAGCACAAAGAGGGAGATACGGAGCATGCAGAACAACCAGATCAAAGGAACAGGATACTGAATTTGAAGTGGGTGCCAGTTCATGCCTACAGCATGAGATAGAGAGTACTGGAGTACTATACACTGTTTCAGAGAGCTGTCAAAAGAATATGTAGTAAAGGGTAGCATACAGCATAAATCACAAACAAAAATCACACATATTTATTAAATATTTGAAAGATGATTCCTGGTGAAAAGGAAACACATTAAAGTATATACAGTTCTTGGGGCATTAATTATTTTGGAACTGTTTGAGTTAGACTTGTGTTGAAGGAGAAGCAATATTAACCTAAAATAAGAGTCCTTTACATGATGCAGAGACACAGAGGGCCTCTATTACATGGAGAGTAAAGGATGCACATTGAATACATCTATAACATGAACAGTTACAGAGTGCTGTAGAACAGCTGTAGAACTGTAAAACAACTGTAACAATGCTTATAGGGATAATAGAAAGTTGCTGCATTGACTTTAGACTTTTCCATATTAGCTCCTTTTTATAATTGTTTATGATCTCTTTACTTTTTCAGAAGCTGTATATTGTATAAAGTGATCCATCTTAAATAGAGCATGATCAGGTTTAGGTGAGGAGAGAGGGCCTGAATGGAGCCACTGCTAATCCAGAGAAGTGAATACTTTGATAGCAGGTGATTATTCACCTCTTGCTCTCTGAGTAGTCCAATCATTAAAAAAAAAAGTTTTCACATTTTAGTTTCACTGGTTACAGACCTAATGCCCCTCTCTTGGGTCACATAATGAGAATTAGAGGCATATTTCTTACTGCAGTGTTAAGAGACCATTTTCTGGCAGCTAATTAATGCTCCATCCTTACCTAGACTCAAAGGAATTCTAGTCTTCTTATTTCTTAAAGAATTTTTTTTAATAAGGGAAGCCTTTTTCAGTTGGAAGTTATATCTTTGATATTTTAGATATTATTGTTTCTTCTAATACTATTTCAGACTTCTTTATAATCCAAGAAAGCTTATTTTTTATGTAAAATATTTTAATTGCATTCTGAATCTGTTGTTTGTCTAATTCTTTAAATCAAAACACACAGCAATATTCTTGTGTGGGTTTTTCTTTTGAAAATTACTTTTATCTCACCAGTAGCAGATCAATTGATATATGCAAAAAAAAAATGCACAAATAAAGGGAAAAAATCTGCATAGCAGTGGAAATAGTTTGAATTATTTGTTTTTGAGGACGCAGTAGATAAGACTGTGATGCTTTATGGAAAACCCAAGTGAGATCAGCAGGACCTGAGAGGAGGATAGTCTCTAATTTCAGTTGAGTTGGTTTTATTTAAATCACACGTATTTGTTTACATCTCAGAGTAAAAATTTCCTAACTCTTTGTGTTTGCCTTTTTGGGGATGGGAAAAAAAAAAGCTATGCTAGGGCATACTAATAGACTACAAAGACAGTACAGAGCATACTGTTTCCACATGCCTTATGCTTTTTTGTTTAGGAGAACATGCTTACAAGGGAAAAAATGGTGGGCTAGAGAAATCAATTACATTGGAGTGAGAAACACCCATGGAAAATCTCTGAATGACTTGCAATGGGGCAGTGTAGTAGGAACTCTCAAGTGCCAGTAAGAAAGAGGAATTATCTCCCATTGTGGAGAGAGTCCTGAACTCATCTAGGTCTTTTTTCTTTTGGATAGGTTGGGTTTTTTTTACAAAGAATGGCTCAGTCTGGTGATAAGTGCCACCTTTCGTCTTGCAAGGTACTGCAGAGTATTTTACTGAGTTTGTATCAGCATGCTCAACTTCTTACTTGGAAAAGAAAGATACAATTTGACGCACCACCCTTAATTGTTGCTCTTTTCTCAACTGGGGAATTGAGACTGTCAGTGCCTTTATATCAAGATGAGACTATGACTCAGATATGACTCCTTAGAGGACTCAGAGGAGCAGCCATTCTTTAAGAAATCTTTTGGGCCACTTCTATCACCTGAGTAGGAGGCTTGGACCAGATGATCTAGAGTCACTTCCAACCTCAGCCATTGGGTTTTTGATTGTGTGGTTAGGCAAATGGTAGCAATTGTGGTAGCACAACCTCACTGAGGGGTGCAGATGTGGGAATTAGGGAGCCTCAAGCACTGATTTAGGTCTTGACAACAGCTCGTGTTATGCCTTTGGGAAAGTAGTCTTGCACCTTTATTGTACTTATCAGTATCAACCATCATGGATACTTTTACATGACCTGTCCGACCCTATGTTGTGTGGATTAATTAACTAATATTTCTTCAGTGATTTGCATATGTAAATGCTGTATAAATGCTAAATAGATATTAATTCTGAAACTTGCTGCTAGTGCCCACACCATTATAGTAAGCACCTCTTTCTCAGTGTACAAATGCTAATTTGGCCAAGGATAGAGCTTGCCACCACTGCAAGGCAGCAACTGATAGTCTTCAGTGTTGTTTTCAGTCTTTGAGGCTTTGCATCCTTTGATGTACCTGTCTAATACCAGCATTTTATCTAAAATTGACAGTAAAACTTTTTAGCATGATTCCTAGTTTCAAAATAGGAAGACTTTTCTTCCTGTATTCTTATTTTCCAGCTCACAAATATAGCAGAATTTATAAAATTACATGCCCGGGTTTGTGCTATGCTTTTTTTTTTATAACAGTAATTATGGCATCTACCTTGCGGTATGTGTCAGTGTACCATCAGCATGATGCCTGAACCACCTTCTCAGCTAATGGTTATTTGAAGTCATGTACACAGCTCCAACTTACCTGTTTTTCTCTATCAGTCACTGTGAAAACAAGCAGCTTAGAAGCAGCAGATCTCTAAAATTTGTACCATTTAGAGAGGAAAGACCTGGGTGAAAACAAATGGTTTATGTTTTCAGCCAGAAATAAATAAGGCATGGACTATGGCTCTCTCATCTACGAGTGAGTTTTATTAAAGAGTTAGAGCAAGCTCCAGTTTACAAGATATTCAGAACCATATGTATGCATTAATTAAAGGAATGTGGAGGAGGAGGAGGGGATCTGAGAAAATAACAAAGCAGCAGTGTATGCGTGCAATGATTTTTCATTCTGTTTCGCTTCAGCTCTGCCCCTGCAACAGAGGATCTAATCAATCTGCCGGCTATTAAGTTTGTTAATTGATAATGCATACTAATTAGGCTGTGCGCAGTTACTTAAGAGACTTTGCTAAGGTGATTGTAGGCACAAGTCCAAATGGAGTTTAAAGTATTCTGTGTGAGGTTAAAACCCATCAACCAGAATAGATGGATTTTATATTGTAACAGAAGGCACAATATACCCATAAGTATTTAATGTATTGCATAGTTATCCATTGTTACATATCCTAAGTCTACTGAACAATTAAAAATATAAAAAATAACCTCTAAAGAAAGGTAACTAAATAAGGTGTGTGCATGAATATGTCAAGATAGTAGAGATGAAGCTGAAACTGAACCAGCCTTAAAATAAATGTTTGTATTAATTTTCACACTTATGTCTAGGAAAAATAGTATTTAGTTATTCTGCAAGGGAGGAGTAAGCATAACAAGAATTCAGCCTAATCTAGCTTTATGAACTTTGACAATAAGCTGCATAAAATTGACATGCCTTTCTGCCCCAATCTGATAGGGCAAGAAAGCAGTAGTTACAGAATAGCAACAAAAGCATGTCAACTAGCTATTTGTAATACATAAAGTCAGAGCTATTATTTATATCATTGCTATATTATTATGAACCTCAGAGTCTCTTTTCCATTTCTAGTGACTCTTTTTGAGGTGCTCCTGACCTTAAAGAGGTAATTTTTTACATATTAATAGTCTTAGGCTTTTTCCCCCCTTCTTTTTCTTCTTTTCTATGCATCATATAAAATGGAAGTTCTTTGCAATATAAATTTGGAGTTGGCAGGCACTAGTGATGGAGGTAGTGGGCATTTAATTAGTGAATGAATTGTATTCTCATGGTGTGGCCATTGGACCTAAAATCCAAGCTATAGTGCTTTATTTAACTGTATGAAAATGACTGGGTGACACTATTTAGTATGTAGGAAACTATTTTTTAATGACTGAGTACTTAGAATCAAAAAGAAAAAAAACACTTTGGGAGAGAGCTGACTTCAAGTCTTGTAGCCTTGTTGAAGGAAATTTATTGCAATGAGATACAGCATATTGTAAGAATAACTGTTTCAGTAGAGATATTTTTATTATCTGCGTGTAGTCAGTGGATATAGTTAGAGTGACAAGATGTATGTACCAATAAAAAAGTTTGGGTAGCTACAAATCTGTACAACCACAAGAGTGAATTGCATATGTTGCAATTATCTCTTTTGTGTGTGAAGGCTGTGTATTATGTTGAGGATTATGGGGAAATTACTTTTTATTTGTTTCCTATCAGCCAGTTGCTTCAACTTGTGTGTAGTACAAATCTGGGGAGACATAAGGACGCTCATCTAAATGGCTGAGCTGTGACCCAGAGGGGCCATGCAAAAAGCTATGGAAAGATGGTGTTCGCTAGGTTTACTACAAAATCCCCTCGAAACTTATAGGCTTTGTGGACATTAGCAATGCAGCTTTCACAGGGAGAAATATAAACACAACTTGTAACAAACTTTCTTGAAGTTTTCTTCCTCTGAGAGTTCTGTGGGAGATGTAATATCTCCTATCCCTTTCAGTGCTTCATTTAATGGTCTGGTAATGAATGAGTATATAAGAGGAGATGAACTTAAAAGGCAATCAAAGTAGCAGGGAATTGCCAGCATGAATGAGTGATTCTCACTAGACTAGTACATCTCAAGGAGGATACAAAGAAGATAATTTTACAAGGGAGTTTGATGGCAGGACTATGGACATTCTTACATATTGACACTGGAGACAATAGGATCTGAATTTTTCTCGCCAACACCAACACTTTTCTGAGGCACATCCATTGAGCATTATGTCTCTGTAAGGTCTCCTTCTTCTTCATGGGGAAATAGGGAAACATCCAGAAAGTAGTTCTGGTCAACCAAGATCAGAATTGCCCTCTGAAGGCTCCTCTTTCTCTATGGATCTCATCATGATCCTATGAAGATTTTTGGATATTCCATAGAGCAAGATGTTGCGGGGGAATAGCTGCATCCATCCATCCATCTATCTATCTATCTATCTATCTATCTATCTATCTATCTATCTATCTATCTATCTATCCACTGTAAATGTGAGACAAGTTACACCACTGGTCACTCTTTGTATTGTGTTCTCTCATGACAGCACAAAATATGTGTTCCAAAGAAGCTTATCTTAACACCAGCAATAAGTTGATCACTGGTAATTATGAAAGAAGCTAGACGAATAACTGTATTAATTAATACTGAAGGGGAGCTTAGAGAGAGGTACAACATGGGTTCTTATATTTTGATATGTGGTTGAAACAACAAATAGAGTTCACTTAGCTGTTGAGCAGTCTCCTTTAAGGTTGTCCTCTGAACGAAATGACAGTACAGAGCAGCTTAAATCGTGCTATGACTGTTCAAGAGACCTGCCACTTCCAGGAATATTGCACCTGCATTATTGAAGAGGGTTCTGCTCTGACGTCTTTCTTTAGTGCACATCAGTGAGATTTTAGCCCATAATGTCAACTAAAGTGAAGTAAATAGTAGGAAAAATGTTCTGTGAATATTTGCTCGAAGTGGAAAGTGGATTTCAATTAGACCATGTTTGCAATGCTTTCACATTTGCTTTCCAGGAACACTTGAGTGCTCAAGCTTTATTAGTATGAATAACTCATGAAAAAGTGAATGCTAGCTCAAATATTCACCAAAAGCAGATTTTGAAGAGAAAATTCACTGGAGAAGTGTATGACTAATTTTGAATAAGAAGTACTGCTGAGAATTTTACAAGGTCGCTATCTCTTTGTGGACAGCTTGCAAAATAAATAAAGGTAGTATCTGCAGATAATTTTCAGCAAATGTTCACCAGCTCTAATGTAAAAAAATCCCACAGTGGTGTTGTCATTTTTGTTAGGCCAATATCCATTGTTTCTGTTTCTTATGAGATTAAATTCTTAGCTTGTTGTTTAGAGCATGCTTCATAGAGGTTCAAGCACAGAGGATTCCCATGAACTTAAACAATATTTGAGATTGCTTGGTAGCCTCAGGATTGGATCACTAATTCTTGCTACTGTATATATGTCCTACTATACTTATTACAGCTTACACTTTTAGAAAATTGTACCTACTCTCCCACTTGTGTAATTTTAGGAATATTTTTCTTGATGATCTGGGTGAAATGCACAACATTTAATTGTGTCTGTCAGTGCACCTATTTTTGACCTCATGCACTCTGTTACTATATTCTGTGGAATTGTATTCAAGATCAAAAAAGATGGCAGGAAATTTACTGGATTGTGGTTTCCATAAACTGGTATGGGTTGGTGTTTTATGTCAGTGGCACTCCTAAGAGTTCAAGAGACTATTTAATATAAGCCAGAGTATCCTCCTCTGATTTCGATTAGAATACAAATCTTACAGTTAAGGACAGAGAATTTAGAAAGGAAAAGAGTGCCACAAAATAAGGAATATTAATTGTAATTTTAGTCTACCAGGAATCAAACCACATCTGAAAAAGAGTTTTCCGAATTTCCCCTTTTCAATTTGACTGCTTCCTTTAACATGTTCACTCCCTTTCTGAGTCTTCCTCTCTTTGTTCCTGAGGGGAAGAGGAACATTATGGCCATCTCCAGCTACTACTTTTGTTGTCAATTACAAGGTATCTTCTTGGACATCATGCTTCCTTTACTATACACAAAGCCAGAAGCAGAAGCAAAATGGAAACAAAAACAAGCAAGAAACCAAAACAAAACAAGAAAAAAAAAGTGAGAGAAATATTTTGCCTTTCACTTGCATGATGCACAAAGGAAAATTATTAACATTCAGCTTCATTCTTGAGTGTGAACTAAATTATATGGACTTAAAAATGCAAAAATGAAGATAAATTAAACTCTCTCTTGCTTAGCAGTCAAATAAAACATAAACATTTGCCTAAAACAATTGCCATTGCTTAATACATTTTATCTGAAATAAGATACTGTGTTGTATCATTTCTCACAATATATAATACTTTGTTTTTATGCAGTACTATTTTGCTTATTTCTAAAATATTAAAATAGATAATTTTTGCCTGTTCAACAGCATATTCTCTATATAAACTAATGCTTCTAAATGCTTTAAGAAAAGAGGTATTAAATTGGTTAAAACACAAACCGTTAGTAAGCCTCCCAGAGAAAAATCTGCAAATGTGAAAACAAGAAGGGAAGAGTACAATGCACATAGTAATTAT
Organism: Toxostoma redivivum; assembly: GCA_013397375.1. Classification (NCBI taxonomy): domain Eukaryota; kingdom Metazoa; phylum Chordata; class Aves; order Passeriformes; family Mimidae; genus Toxostoma; species Toxostoma redivivum. The sequence goes on from VXBI01007342.1 coordinate 116,272, forward strand.
TGCAATTCATCAAATCATAGCATACGTACTAGGGTTGAAATTATATCACCCAAGGAGCACAGACTTTTCACATAGCCTGAAAAATTCCTTAATTTGTTATAGTGGGATGTACAAATAATTTATTTGACCTCCCTTATGAAACATATGTGCATGTTCTCTCTAAGGGCTGTGTTGTATTTGCTGTTGAATATAGTTTACACTATTTCTATATAGATTCTTCCAGGGAGAAAATCAGAAAGGAGCTGCTCAGATCCCATAATTCAGTACTTTACAAGGCACTGGAAGTACTTAAATACATATTTTATTGTAAGATTTTATTTAAAAATTGTTCAAGGAAGCATGAAATAATGAATAAACTCCAGTCCTGAATCTTCTTGCATACAACTGTTGCCCTATGAAGACTCGCTGATCTGAGTAAAATCTGGAGTGGAGCATTCCTTAGGGACAAAGTGAGATCTCTTTTATCCAAAGCTTCTTAACTTTTGAAAGTAGTGTCCACCTAAAATTGAAATAAAATTGACTTTTATTTTATATTTTCATGTTTATTATCTAGTTTCTTTAAATGAAGTTTGGAAAATGCCTTCTCCCAGTAAATACACACATCTTTATCCTTTCCATTTAAACCAGAGTTTATCACTGATACAAGTACTATCAGTAATAATTCTTGTTTACTAGTTTTTTTTTCAGTCGGACAAGGGTGCACTATGTATTTTATACATCAAAGTTTAAGTCTCACAATTCGCGCTCCCAGATCAGCTGAGCCAGAGAACTTCGATTCCTTTTTTTCCCCACTTAAAACTGAAGTAAACTGAAATTGAAGACTTTGCTTTCTACTTTGTTGCTCATTAGCAGCTTCAGTTTACCTCCAGCTTTTATGATTTTGTATGGAAAGTAATTGGCTTCAGTAGGGTTTCTCTTGATTTATACCAGTTTAAGTAAAACTCATATTGGCTCTTTTCTCTCACTGAAGACGTTGCCCATGAGATGTGTCAGTATAATGACTCAGGAAAATGAAGTCATAGACTAGACAGGGCTCCCAGAGAATGAGTGGCCTTGCACACTTCACTGGTCCCCACATCAGTGTGCGCCGATCCTGCCGTGACGAGGATTACCTGGGGAGGTGCCTGACATTCTCCATGCCTGCTCAATCTGTTCTGTGTGGCAATAGAGGTGATAACTGTGTTGTGGACATTTGTCCTCGAAGAGTACATTTCTCATACCAATAGGCTATTGACTTTCAGTAATTGCAAACTTAGGGAAGATTTTTATTGGTGTGCTGGAGATAAAAGATCTCTTGTCCCACTATTGCAATTTTCCACAATGATTAAACTGCAGCTGGGAAAGAGACAAATTTGGTACCTTTTTCTCACCCATCTGAACAGGGTGTTGGTATCTGCCTCCATAACCAAAAAAATCAGTATACAGAGATTTATTTCACAGCAGGACTTGCGCCACAAAACTGTAGGGCAATTTTTTAACGATCATTTGTCAATTTTTTTTTGTTGCAACTGGATGTTAATTAGGAATATTAAGGATGAGAGAAAAAAAAGAGTATCTGATTAATAGTCTTACCTTTAAAGATAATTATAAAAAAATTAGTACTACTTTATAAAGTCAATAGTTTTGAAAGATGAATTTGACCAGTTATATTACTTGCTTAAAATACAGCAAAGACACCTGGAATTATAACATCCTTTGCACAGTGGATGTCATCTTACTTTTTTTGGTGATTACGTCAATTTAGTATTTCACGTATTATTAATAATTCCTCATTACATAAAATTATTACTAAACTGGCAATTAAGTGAATGTGAAAGATCCATATGCTGAAGTGTTTGTAACATTTCAATTATGAACCTCACATCAGATGTCTTCTGGTGTACATCAATAACATTAATGAACAATCGTTTTGCCAAAACCACCCAAATGCGTTCCATTATCTTATTATGTTATATACTGTATTTTCACAAAGCCTTGATACATCTAAATATTTAGATATTAGCTTCAGGAGGAATCAGGTAGTCTACTTTCTGTCTTCAAACAGGTTTCCTCATATCTCAGTAGTTATCAAATCTAGACATTAGTGTTTCAGCTATTAGCAGCTTCTTGTTTCAATATGTCTTCATCAACTTGATTTTATGCTTAATATTTTTCTTTGAATTTATATTTCCTCCTTATTTTTTAAAATAAAATCTCTTCTAAGTTAAGGACACTCCCCTTCTCACTGTTGCTGTTCAAGAACAGGTCTGTTCTCCTAAATTAAACCAAATATTTCTCAGAGAGTACCCAGGACAATCTGTGCACTGAAAATCATTATGATGCCATTAATTTTTACTTTCAATTTGTGAATGAGATTGATTATCATCTTTCCTGTAAAAGTGTAAGTCAAACAATTTTGAAAGACAAACAACATGAAGAAAGGTAATAAGTAAATAAAACAGACAAGTAGTATGGATACAAAACCCCCTACTCATTCAGCTGTATGTTTTCCTTAGCAAAGACATAAAGGCTACTGCTCCAAAGCAAAGTGTATTGAGTAAGTAAGATACGTGAACTTCAGAAATGCCCCTTCTTTCATGCTGGGCTTTCTGGTTAATCCGTCTGGGTCTTACACCACTTGTTTCCTTGTGCTTTGAACTGATGGACTGTGAGACTGCCAAGTGCAGCACAGGTCTTGCCTTCGTGCAAAAACTTTTGCAAGTTTTGCAAAAACCTGCAAAAAACTTGCAAAAGTTTGACCATGGTCTTTACTGACCAATACAGGCTGACTGTTCCTCTCACTTATCCCTCTAAAAATTACATATTTGCATGTGTCAGTCTGATATTACTGCAGAAGGCACAAATATGAGATAAATAAACCCTAGAGAATTTGTTTCCCATTGATCAGTTGTGATGGTTTCCTTGCAGATTTGTGTGTCTGTCTTTATGTCCAAAAGTCTGGACTGAAAAAATAGCATTTTGTATGATGCAAGTTAATAGTAAGTGGAGAATGTCCACATTTATCTCAACAAAGAAAGATAGTCAAGTTAGAGGTTGCTTCTCCTTGAAACCTGGATGAAGCCTCTAATGAAGGCTCAACACAGAAGGAGGTAGTTTATCTCTCATTTTTTTTTGACGGAGGGTTTTAAAATTTCACCAGGCTCCTCATCACTATTATAAAATTGTGTTCTTTGCATTTGTAATTTATATGCTTTCAACTTGCCCAGGAAATTTATGCAAACACAGGGATGATCATATCACATCCTGCCTTGAAGCCCATACCATACAGATAGGATGTGGTACAATCCTGCAGAGTGTGTTAGCACAATAACAATTCATTCTTTCCTTTTTCAATTTGCAGACCTGTTCATTCTTTAAAAAAATTAAATATTGCTGAAAAAATTGCCTAGACATTTGAGTACTGTAAAGCAGAGAAGTCCTGGGGAAGATGACAGAAAAATTTTCATCCATATTATGAAATTTTTGGGTTGGGAGTAAGTTTTGCTCCTCCACAGGGTCAAAAACTACAGTAACCACTTAGAGCACTGTGGCTTTGTCAGTAATGTTTTATAAAAATACTAAAACCAAGTACCTCTTGTATTGGTAACTTTTAAGAAAACACTTTGGCCCAGATTTTCAGAAGTAGATACAGATTGTAAGTGTTCCAAAATTCAGATTCCTAGCATCTGATTTTCAAATCTTCCTGAAAGGTTTGTGAAGAGAGCATGAGTGTCAGCATTTCTTTTCAATGTCATCTCTTTTTAAGCTCTCTTTCTTTGAGAACTCCAAAATTAATTTATCTAAAATTATTCATAACTTCTACTTCTCCTTCCATACTTTCTAAGAATATTCATTAGATACAAAATTTCATGTAAGCATTTTTCTGCATTGCTCTGTATGCATAGATGACATAATGTTAGAAGTCATAATCTATTCAGGTCTCCCATTTTGTAATGCTAAAGTGGCCTTTTGGAGACAGATTTTAATTTTGGATTGGTTGAATGGTGGACGTCTGTAGAACAGCTATTAGCCAGAAATAGCACTGATTCTCACAAAAACCTTCCAGCATATTTTTGTCAGCCGGCCAAATTTTCACAGATTTGAAAGTGGCAATATTCAGTGTTGAGCAGTTTAGAAAAATGAAAAAGGTAGAAATCGTTGTGGTTTTCCTAGCGGAGTTTTCATATGTGTGTGTCCTAAATTTGGTTTACTCTCCTCAATAGACTATCTCATTCTCCCTCTCTCTTCATCTTTCACTCGTGGACTTCTCACATGGGCACTCATTCATACTTATTTTGCCCTTCAGCTTTATTGCCTTAAGCGATCGTCTGTTGCTTGTCTGTGGAAATCCCTTTTCTGCATCCTTTTCCTGTTTAAAGAACCTCTCTCCACGATGCAAAAAAGTTCTCCTTATTTGAGTCTAATTCATTACTAAACTAATTCAGGAAAAGCCAATTTGAGTTGGAGAATCTATCTTCTGTGAAGCTTCCAGCACCAAGAAGTCCTTTGGTGATCAGTTAAGTGAGCAATCATGCAGATTGGAGGTGCTCCAAAGTACTTTTACTTCGGACTTAACTGAACTTTCCAACACTGCAAAAAGTTCTACTTGCAATAGAGCTCAAATCACAAAAACACAATACACAATAAAGGATGCTCTTTGTCACACCAAACCAGAACAAAATTAATGCAGCAAGTAATTTTATTTCAGAACAAGACCAACCTTTGCCTTCACTAATTGTTTCACCACCACCAGACACTAGACCAGAAATGAGCAACAAATATCCATGGATTTTCTGACTGCCAATAACTGATATTTAGCTAATTGTTTCAGACAAAATGCTGATGTAACTCTTTCAAGTCTACTTTTTTACCTTGTAGTTCATTTGAGACTGCCATTTTCTTGAGAAGCTAAGTAAATTCCAGAACCTTTGAATCTGTGAGAGATTGATGACAACAATGCTGTCTTTATCCTTTATCTTTTTAGAACCTTAAATTCAAGCATCTGGGCTTTTAAAATTGCAGTGAAATCAACTTTTTTCCCATGAAAAATAAAAGAAGCTTTTTTTTTCCCCACAACGACTTGCTAGAATTGATATATATCATTATTTTCCATCTCCCACAAAGGTAGTTAACTGTCCTCAAAACATTAATGGCAAATGTGCCTTGCTAAAAATACAATTGAATCATCCCCTATTGGTTACATTTAGTCAATCCCACCATGTTAGCATCTGCTCCTTCAGCTTTTTAGAATACAATTTTCATTTGCTTTCAGTTATTTTTCATTTGAATCTATTCACTGTTCTTACTATTCATTCTTGGTAATAACAGAATATCTGCATTTCATGTAAGAACATAGCACCTGAAATAAAAAAACAGCCCAGGACTCCGTTGTGCAAGAAGCTGTACAAAAGCAGAAATATAGAATCTTTGAGAAATATGCAGTATGGATAACACATTAATTCTACCATGGACAACAAAACAGAGCTGTATAATATTGATCAGTATGGTAGGACATCAACTCATCCATTAGCAGCTTCAACATTGTTAAGCATCTCAGCATAGGAGAATTGCACAGTGCAATATGAGGATGGATGGAAAGTATCCATCATGACATGCAAGCGGGAAGCACAGGATCAAGCTCTGACAAAATCCTGCTGGTATTGATACCTATCAGTATCTTCCAGCTCTGACAGAAGATAGCAAACTATCCTCAAAAACAATTCCAACAAATACAGCTTCGGTATGAAAAATATACAGCTTATATTTTCACTTTGGCCTTGCTGTGTTTGAGCCAAGGGACTTCATGAGGATTAATGCTATGCTCAACGTGAAACGTGTGAGGGCACAGTTTTGCTGCTTCGTCTCCTGGAGGCTGTATTTCCCTGGACCTACAGTGTTAGAGCCTTGAGGTGTTGTATGCATCTGGTTTACATCAGAGCTCACCTAGAGGACTCTTAGGTATTCTTTATTGAAGGCTTCAGTTATGTGTATTTTGGTTGCTTGGCCATGCCTGGGCATGGCAGTTGAATGTAAGTGGAAAGGGATTCTTTCAGTGAGCTCTTTATGCCCTTTAAAGTATCTCAAACATAGCAAACCTTTTCAAATAGGTCATTTAAATTATCTCCACAAATCTAATTTTCTGAGAGCTAAGTTAACTTTTTTTTATATATATCTCTTTATTCCATTTATAATCTTATTTGCCAAAAACATGACTCTGGACATTGGGAAGACTTTTGTGAGATTAATGACATGTCCTGCTGATCCTGAGTCTTAAATGAGGTTTTAACTAATATTTTCTTTGAAAATCAACCACAGTTTTATATTCAAATAGAGACAAAAACTGGATACTCCAAAGGTGCTCCATAAAGCACTGACATAAATCCTTGGATTTATGTGGACCTGTCATGCAACAGGATCCTTTGGATCTTCCAGACTATTCCAGCACACTGAGATGAGAATTTAATCAATGAGAATCAATTCATAGCTCAGCTTCCCTGCAATTTGTTTTTCAGTATATGTGATGCAATGACAGTTTGTCTTTATAAAACTCTGTTCCTAACTCCCAGGAGCTGCTAGGTGTGGGGAGATGACAGAGTTTCTTCTCCCCTGTTGCTACAGGACATCTTGGCTATTGTAATTCTCTGCTTTGCAGATGCCAGAGGTAACTCTTCTCCCCTCATTCTCTGTGGGAGGTATTTGTCCCATTCTTCCTCGAGGGTGGAAGCACATCACTAGGAAGAACCATCAGCAAAAATCTGCAACAGAGCTAACTGGAAAAAATAAACCCTTCCACGAGAAATTTTACCTGAAGGTGAAAAGACTTCATAGGGAAGGGAAGTGAAGAGAAGTCTTTTTACCTCTCTAACATAATTTTTATTTAAAACAATTGGAAAACCAAGCTAGAGCACCCTACACACCAACTTTTAAGTCAAAATCACTGTAATCAGCATGAGTTGCACATTACACACTTTTTTCACATATATTTTACCAATGAAAAGATAATGCCAGCATAAACAGAGTTAACTGTTAGTAGGTGCTAAGAATAAATGCACTTCTTTCCTTTGTGAATGACTCGTTTGGCAATATGTTATAATGATGTTTTTCTTTTTATGGAATCGATGTGTCTGGGGAAGCAGACTATAGAGTAACAAATTGGGGCCTTACCAGAGGCAGAATAAAGTATGCTTGATGGACTCCTGACAGAAATAAACAGTGTAAATCAACTTTATTAACCACTCAGACATGGAGGCCAGCTGCAGTCAGTCCCCAGTGTAATAGAAGAAAACTGAAGACAAATACGATTTGGAAAATATCGAGATATTGCTGCCAGCTCTCACAAGACACATCATTCTCATCCACTTGGTCCTCTGCTCTACTGCCTGAATAGAGCTCCAACAGCTCCTATCCATCCTGCGAGGTGGTCTTGAACTGCAGAAGGGAAATTAAAAAGGCAAAGGACTGAGCTCCTTGTATGTCCTGCAAGCTGCCTTTGCTGATGCACAATTTCCCCATCACTCCCTGGGATGTGCCTGCACCTAGAGTCCTATACAAAGGGAAATAATAACATCTAGTCTTGAGCCCATATTCAATTGCCTATAACTTAATCCCTAGGCAATATGAATCTGGATACTCATCTTCCTCCACCTTTATTTACAGGGACAGTTTATGGTAAATGGAGATAAGGAAGACTGCTATTGACATTGCAAAAGAGCGCAGTTTAACTTAAATCTGAGTTCATCAAACCTCACTAAATTTAATTACATTAAATTAAACTTCTAATTCCACTCTTCATGTTGAAACAATTCAGATCTATTTTAAGATATTTTTACTAGTACTAGAATTTTACTTGTTGTTCTCATCCCCTGACTTCTGTCTCTGTGTGTGTGTCTCAGAGGAAGGCTTTCACTACATCCCAATCCATAAAAACTGCTGTTTTCTCCTGGATATGACATAATGATAAAATGATAAAACATTGAAATAACATGAGGACCTTTGCCCTCAACTAAAAAATCTGATATTGTTTATATCATATGATTATAATAGATGAACCCTTGACATAAGCTGATTTCCTACAAAGGCATCTATCATTTCCACTGGCATGTTCATCCTCTTCGAAGTGAGGGCAAGTCTTTTGTTAGATTAGACCTTCCCCTTTACAGATTTATTTCTCGTTGACTCTATAATTATACAATTAAAGCTCATATAGGTAATTTAAACATTTAATTTATTTAATGGCATTGAAGAGAGTGCTTAAGGTCAGAGGAGATCTGAGGTCCTAGAGATGCACGGAAGCCATGATTCATGAGTGGTTTCCTGCCTGTGGTGATAGTTAGTTGGGTGACATTGGAGGATAATGGCCAAAGGTCTGAGAAAAAGCTGCCAGGAAAACATCTGCTGCCAGAAGTACATGACAAACCTCAGAGAGTAAATCTTGCTCATGTAAAAGCAATACATATTAAACTTTATTTTAAAATAGGATGAGGCAGAATCCTTCTTTCCTTATTATAAAGAAGGCTTTCTCTCAAACATTTCTGTTTCGGTCTATATGTAGAAAATATAAACCCTGTCTGTAAACCTGGCATGTCTCCTGGATCAGTGGCTTAGGAAGCTGACTAAAACTACCAAGAAAAAAATTCCTATAACGCTAATATCTATGAAGGGCTGAGCATTTGCTAATGAAGTGGAAATACATTAGTAGTATGAAAGATGGAAACATATGTAAACAAATAAATAAAAACACAAAATTCAAAAGTTGAGCCAAATAAATTAATTTTCCTTCTACTGAAATGCATGCCATGGAAGCAAAACACGTAGAGAGAAATACCCACTCAGAAGGCATTTGGTCTTGCGTCTCTGTCACATTGTATCATTTGTATGCCTACAAAACCTCTCTGCGCTCCATGTCTCAGAGGTGATAGCAATCCATGGTGGGTCAAAGATGACAAAGGCAACTGCCTTTGACATCTTCCTGTAAAATGCCATTGAAGAAGTAGGCAATGAGTTCTGCTGTGCTTGCATGGCCTTCCTGTAAGACCAGTGAGTGAAAAGCTCTCCCAATAAGTCCGGGCATATCGATATCTATGTGTGTTCAAAGTCTGCCCAGCACTGCAGGCTTTTGGTTGCCTTGCTGCCTGATGTCCTGACAAAGAGTCTGCTTAGGACTGGCTCTGCCATTGCTTTCAAAATGGGTTTGGCCTAATTTGTTCTCTACTGTGCCCTTCTGAGAAGAATAAGAGCCTGTACAGGATCTGTGTTTTGTATCACACCCAAAAGCTAGTTAGACCAATGCTCTATTGAAGTGTGAAGGGAAGGAAATTTTGATCTTAAGGGCCTTCAGCTGAGACCTCTTATACATACACAGGGATTCACACACTACAGCTTAGTGTTACCAAAAAACATCTGGAATCCCTGCTTAGGTCATGTCAGGGTGGTCTGGACACTATGAAAAATTAAAGTCATAAAGAAGTATTCCATGGGGAAAGCAGCTCAGACTTCAAGAAAGAAGACATTTCCAGAGTTCTACAGGTCCATAAAGCCTGCCATAAGTCTGTACTGAGTTACAAGCCTCATTAAGACTTATCCCTCCAAAATCGCAGGGTACCACAGTATCACAGGATGATTTACATTAAAAAACACATCAAAATGTGTTACAGGGATGTTTTCTCTGTGAATATGCTGAACACATAAAGACAATATGGCCTTACTACATGACCTGATAGAGAACAATGGCTGATAAAAGCAAAAGGTGTGTGGTATGTGAGAGTTGCAGAACAGAGATCTTCCCTTATGAGTCATCTGAGAAGCATTATGACTTTCTCTGCACTACCAAGATCTGGTTGGTGACCCAGTCCTAGAATAATTTGGTTCTTTGAGGTCACTGGTAATTTAATTTAGATGTGTGTGGAATACCCCTAATCTCACAACTTGGGAGACATAGAATATTTGATCACAGCAGGCTTGACTGAAGCCTGTTTGAATGTCCCTTGTTAGAAATCACAAAATTACTGAGTTATATTTTTAAGTTTGCTTTTCTTCAGAACTGCATTATTGTTTTAGAACAATATGGGACTGTGTTCTATCAAAAGCCTTTCAATACTTGGTGGATCAGATCAAAACATAAATTAGGGCATTTGCCATAACTTATCAATTCATCTAGACAATATTGCTCTGTAAAATCACAATGGGAGAAACTGATAGTTGTTCAAAACCAGTAAAAACTAAGTCCTGTCAATAAATAGCTTCAATAAAATAACATAATAAAGTAAACTAAATTAAAACAATGAGATTAAAGCTGTGCGGGGCCCTTCTAATCCCAGAACACCCACCTGTTTCGATATCATCCAGTCTTGCCCAGCTAAAATTTTTATGGTCTCTTTCTGGTGTGCACCAGATCCTAAGACACAGCACCAAGGACATCCTGATGAAGATACCTCTGGCTTTGGGGTAGGGAGTGGGAAGCATAATACTAATAAAAGAAATCTAAATACTACATTGCCAAGAAAACATTATTTTGCAAAATAAAGGAAACACCAAGCTCCAAACTGGCAGGTTAAAAAGAAAAATCAACTTTTTATGCTACTTCATCTGTAGACAGTTTTCCCATCCTCTCAGCCCAGGAAAGAATAGAAAAAACAGTAGTACAGTTCATGTCAACATAAATAGGAGGGAAAGGGGCAACATCTGACAATGTGCATTTCTGTTCTGACAAGAAAGAAAACATAGTCAATGGCTTTCTGCAGGTTAAAAATGTTGAAGTTTACAGTACTGTTCTGGCCATGTCAGAGAAGCACAGATGAACGTGTCAGGTAAATTTTGGCTTGGAGAGAGCTGCCAGCAGTGGCAGAGGACAAATACTGTACTTCTTGAGGGTTTTGTACTGTGCCAGTTATTAGTATCATTGTGTACATGACTATATAAAAGAGGTTGTCTCTGGAAAAAAAAGTGGTGTGAAAGGAAGAAAAAGAAAGCTGTCAACTTTTCTTTAATTCACATTGCCTGTGTTAAAAGTTTCTTAACAGTTTCTAGACAGAAATGCTTTCTTGTTTGGTTGGTTGGTTTGTTTGTTTGTTTGTTTTGGTTGATTGGTTTGGGTATTCATTCTGCATCTTTTTTTTTCTTCAGTTTCTCTCTTCCTCAGTGCAATGCATTTCAGCAATTTCATTTAAAGGAATTTGTGGGAGGTCAGTAATGACATTCATCAGAATATTCATATTCAGATATTTCATGCAGAAAAAAAAGAGGATCAAAGAAGTGAAGACTTATTATCTGAAGGTTTGAGGATCACATCATTCTTCATCCAGGGTCCCAAAGATTATCTTTAGTTTCTTGAATTGCACTCAGAAATTAAACTGAAAGTCTTATAAGAGTCTTGCTGCTTTATGGTTTAAGATACCAGCATATATAGAATTAGAATAGAATAGAATAGAATAGAATAGAATAGAATAGAATAGAATAGAATAGAATAGAATAGAATAGAATAGAATTCTTCCATTTGAAGGGACCTACATCAATCACCTAGTTGCCTGGCCACTTCAGGGCTGAGAAGAAGTTAAATCATGTTACTAATGGCATTGTCTAAATGCCTCTTGAACAACAACAGGCTTGGGGTATCATCGCCTTTCTAAAAACTCCATTCCAGTGTTTGACCATCTATTGGTAAAGAAATGCTTTCTAATATCCAGTCTGAACCTCCTCTGGTGCAGTTTTGAACATTTCCACTCATCCTATCACTGGAATCCAGGAAGAGGAGGTGTTCACCTTCCTCCCCTCTTCCACAGGTCAGGAAGCTCTAGAGAGCAATAACCCTTCAGCTTCCATTTCTGTGCAACAGATCAGCCCAAGACTGTCTCTAGGGTGACTTTCAGGGCTGTCACAAAGATTTTTGAATATATTGTAGTAGAAAACCAAGACCTTTCAGGACCCTATCTACTGGACCATTAAAGATGTGATCCCATTCTAATCAGTCTTAGATTAACTATTTGCTGGAAGCATGGAAGCAAATACAGTTGTCATCAGCAGATTCTGTATTGATCCCATAACAAATAATTTCCACTCAGTTGGACTTGTTTAAGTTTCTAGATCTACTTCTTGATTACCCATACCTCTGCTGGTTAACACAGGTTGTTTTACAATTCATCCAACCTCTTTTATACTGTTGCTTTACTATGACTCAAACCTAAAATGTACCTGTTTCTCCAGAGTAGTGGCAGATACCTGTTCATCAAATAAGTTCATCAGTTCATCAAATAAGCCTCATCCCTGTCTTTTATCAGAATCCATCCTGCCATGTATATATGGAGAATACCTCCACCATCTTGAATGCAGCTTCTAAAATAAACCTTAGCACTTACAGGTCTTGATTTAAACTCAAAAAAAGCCGGTGGAAAAACTCTTATTTTCTAGGTGGGGCTGAGTAGAGGTCCATATTATTGATGCCTGAAGAGACTACCTGGACCAGAGGCTAGACAGTGTTAAAGGAATAAAGTAGGAATTTACCAAAAGGCCTTCAAAGGGCACAGCTTGGGCAGTACAGGAGCCCGGTTGTGGCTACACCCAAGATGGATTCCAGGTCATGAGTTTTCACACTTTTATAAGTTTTAGTCCATTTACTTGTTGGGGTCAATTGTCCAATTACAGCTTCAGGTTATGAAGTCACATCCTCCCAGATTGCTCTCCTCAATTTGTTGTTGTTTACACTTTTTGGGCCTGAAATTCAGGGTCACACACTAAGGCAGTATAGAATATGAAAAATATAAAAGCTAAAATTTAAGGCATCCTTATATTTCTTACGCATAGCACTCATAGCCTTTTAAAGAAAAAGTAAAGTACATGGTTCTGTTTTACAAAAAGGAAAATTCCCATGAAAATTGGAAAGGGAAAACTTTTTAAAACATTTGCAGATTCAGGGACCACACCTTGGGATAGAAAACGAAATCTCACAGGAGAAGCTGAGTGTCTAAAGAGCATATTGATTGTAGGCATAATGGTGACAATTCAGCAGCTGAAATATTCATGTTTGTTGGGTCCTACAGAACAGTAAACTGTAAAACAGTAAGTCAGTGGAATAGGAGGGATTGAAAACATGGGTTTTTTTAGCTTTATTTCTCAGACCATTCTGCCTCTTACATTGCCAGGCCATGAAAATATTAAATTTCTATTATCTATTATGTAGAAACTATAATCAATCCATGTTTATGTTGCTTTAGTCTGTTATCGGAACACACTACAACGCAAATATGAAGTACTGCCAATTTCTTAATAGGGCGAAAGACCTCCTTGCTTCACAAATATCTAAGAAATAATGAAGGGCTTCATGGTCCAGCCCAGTGATACCAAAACATACCTTATACGGTGCCAATCATCTTCAGACTATCAATTACTTGAGTTTCCATTTTTCCAAGTACAAAAACAGCTTGTATAGAAGATTTCATGGAAAAATATAAAACCATTCAAAATTGAATTTGATGAACAACATTCAAGAGGCCAGCTCTCTCTTCTCCTCAGACTGATAAATTTATCATCTCACACAGTGATAAATAAATATATTTCCCAGACTATTCCTTACTGATCTCTCTGTATGTGTATAAGAATATAGATCAGGTGTGAGGACTTACAGTCCCATAAAATGGTCTGAAAAGACGTGAGAAGGTAACCTGTCGCCTTTAGTTTCCTGTTGGGTATCTGACTAGGCTGCCTGGTTGCTTTCTGGAGTGCTTTCAATCTCAACTTGTTTGAGTGCTTCTCTTTGCCCGTTACTTATTCAATTCACCAATATAAGCAAAATAAAATTGCTGATCCTTTGTTATTAAGTTAGGATGCCTTGCACTTCAGATTCTTTTACGTAATCTGAAACATTTATTAGGAGAGAGAGACATTACTTCTGCCTTTTCCTGCTTAAAGCCAGTAGCACAAGAATCTGAATAAATAAATCCATTTCCTACCAGGGAAGCAATGTTGCAATTCCTAGAAAAAGGGAACCAGCATACAGTCCTTTAGTTTGTTCTCTGCAAGGCATTGAGAATGTAGTATAATAATGAAATGGCCATCTGAGGCATCTGTATCTAATTAGCACAAAGCATTTTTAAAGTTTTTAAGTTTTGCACTCACAGGTATTATTATCTGATATTTCACATGAATTACTAGAAACAGTGAGTACTAAGTAATATAAAAATATAACTGTGGCAATGTAAAGGCTTCTGATTGCTATCCTGAACCCTTTCCTCTATATTATTTGCTGTGGGATGATCTTTGACAGGTAGAAATTCTATTTACAAGAGAAGACATGTCTAGTTTATTACATAAGTCAAAGTTCTATACTTGTTTTAATTTTATCCCAAATAGTTCCTACATTTAATTATTTTTCATTTTAAATGTCTTGGTCATCAATAGGAAAATGGTTAAATCAACGCCTGAATTGTGCAGTGAAACACATTCTGATTCCTTGAAACAGAATTTGGTGTTGGTTTTGTGATGGCTTTCAACATATTAGGTGTGTGGAACTCTGAGTCTTTGTGGCAAAGTGGGTATTACTAATGGACAGTAAGTGCAAACTGCAGTGAAGGTACCAGTGTTCTTGTGAAGATGTGGAATTCTCTGTATTTTGTTTTCCTTTAAGGAGAAGTTAAAACATTTTCCCCTTCCTGCAGTTATTTTTCATCATCTTAATGCAAGAATCACATTGGGCTGCGTAGTTCCAATTATGCACAAGTACAGTGTTAAATGTTACGATGTGAGACATAATTTATTTCTCCTGTAATTCATTTCAATGTTTGTGTGTGAAGATTTTTGCAGGCTT
>VXBI01007342.1:136044-147214 GCA_013397375.1 Toxostoma redivivum
ACAGCTCCTCAATAGCCTTTTGAAAATTGTAAAAAACATAAAACTAAACAAGATGGCCTTTGCAACCTGATATCTCTATCTTGAAGCATTGAAAAATTGTAGTCTTCCAAGTTATTTTTCAAGAGCTAATTTGTATTTAAAAATTACTTAAAATTAAAATCTGTAAGAAAGAAAGTGGTCAAATATTTTCATTAGCAATTTTATTTCCATTTAGTCATTGGCTAATAATTTCTTATGCATTCCAAGAGAGGGGGAAAAAAGTAATCTTTCTAAATTTAATTCCTGGGGTGTCTAATCAAGTCAAGGCCAGCAGAGAAATGCAGAAAATCACTGAAAGAGCATAGAAGCAGAAGTCTCTCCTTTGGTCTCCCAAATGGCCTTCTTGCTGGCATGGTCTGGTCAAATTCAGGCACTGCATTTCAGACTTAATTTTCAGTCACCCATTTTCAGACTTTACTGGATCTGTCTTCTTCCCCCATCAAATTGTACCTGGATATACCTTTCCCATTTTCATTGCGTTCTTTTCCCTGTTGCTTTATTTTTACTTCATGCTTTTAATCAATTTTAAGAGGAATGTTATTTGAAAACTAATAGCAGATTAATATTTAATTTAGGGGATTAATTTTGCAAACTGTTTGGGAGAGTACACTGCTGTGAGACCACAATCCCTGGAAAATTCTTTAGCCCTTTTAGATCCATCTGCAAGGGCTGGGTTGACTGAAGACTGCCATGTCACGTATCTCATTTCTTGTTTTCTGACATTTGGAGATTTTGTTCTTTGTCAATGGATATTGTTGGCAATTAGTGCCATAAGGTGATGTACAGTTGATGGTGGTCCTTAAGGTCGGCAGAAGATGCAGGGACACTGTGGGATGCTGTGAATGGTATCAGTTTGGACAAAGTGCAAGCAACTTTCCTTCTCCTTCTGACTTGCTTCCCCTTTCTTCCACAACTTCCTTTGTTATCAGTTATGGGAGATGAGTAGTACAAGTATGCAGTGGAAGCAGTGCTGGGGGAGCGGTGGTGAGCGAAATATCCCCTTTCCAGCCTGATCAGTGTATGAGGACAACTCTTTTCTAGGAAATGAAATGGCATTCCCATATTTCTGAATAAATTATAAACCACAATTTCAGCTACACTTCTAAGAATCATACTTTGCCCTGACACACTTATCTTGCTGAAGACATGATAAAGCAGTAAAACAGTAACTTTTTAAGTGAACTGTCATCCAAATCAATAATAAAAATGTTTTGAGTTTGTTTTTTAATACATCTATTCCCCCTACTGGTGATACGTATTTTTATTTGGATTTTTTTTTTATTATTTTTAAAAAGAGAGAGAGAAATGAGGAACAAAGTAGCAGCAAAAAGAAAGATGAGACTGGACTAGTTTGGTGCTTTTTTTTACTGTACATCACTTAGCCTATACATCATGGAAGTCAAGACCATGATGTCATTGTTACTGTAGTGTACGAACTTACCTTCACTGCAACCATCACCAAAGCTCACAGCCATCCCAATGGAAGTGGTATCAAGTATTAAGCCTTGTTTTTATACTGTTCCTGTTCTTGTGTATACTTTTGAAGAAATGCAAAAGTCCAAGGGAAGTCCTGGGTGAATTTCACTAATGTGTGAGAACCCAAAGTATGAAATCCCTGAATTTTAAATAGTACCTCATTATTAAGATAGAGTTCTGTCACATATCAGTGCAGGGCCAAATTCCTCTGTTCTCTAACTTAAACACTCATAGCATCTTTTAAGGAAATTGTCATATGATTTCAAAATAAACCCTACAGTTCAAAACATACCAAAAAAAGCACCAAATAAAAATGCTTGCCAAAGGATTTACCCTAAGAGTTTAGATTATATCTTTTGCTAACACTGGAACAAAATTCAGCTGCCTCCTCTTGTTATCATTGATAGACTGATGGATGGGTAGGGGAGCCTTTGAATGCTCTTTTGTATCTTTAAATTATGTGTTTGGCATTTCTAAATCACTTACATAATTCAATTTTACTGACATGATTTTTCATGAAAAGAAATTTGCAGTTGCCTGGTAGGTGGCAGGGAGACAAATTTTTAAATTTGCACATGGAAGTAATCACATCAGAAGCACCTACATGTTCTCCTAATCAGAGTGCAAAATCAGCCCACTGCAAATGGTTAGACCCATCATAGGTATGCAACACACTGAGCATAGTGAATATTTACAGACTACTGACATTCAGCTAGATAACTCTTTAAAAAGTTCTACCACTATGATATCAGATAGCTTTTTAGCGAAAAAATCAAAGAAAACCCTGAACAGTTTGTGACTGGTACAAGAACTTAAATTCAGCTGGTTCACGTAGTTTTGCTTTTCAGGAGCAGAACGTCAGTCTCCAAAAGCACAGCATAACTGTATGTCACTGTAGAGGGACAATGTACAGGGGACATGACCAATGGATGAGACATCTGGTTTATGCCCTTAATTTGTTTCTTCTTGACATTTAAGGAAGTCTTGGAACATCTTCTCTTTTTATTGCATTATTGCATCCAGCTCTTACTTTATACAAAATATGGTAAAAAAAAGTTAAAGAAAATAAATTGAAAAGAGTTGAAGTCTAGCCACTTAAAAACACCAAGGATTGTCCTTTTTTTCTTTTCTTCTTTTTTTTAAACTGTTTATTGTTTGCACTTGTTCACATTTTACTGCAGTTATATATTACAGCAAGGCAAGGTTTATTTAATGCTACCCATCTGGTTAACATTCAGGGACTCACAATATTATATCTTGCTAGACAGACTCAAAAAAAAAAAAAGCCCACAACTCCAGCAACAACAGAAAAAAACACCTGTAATCTTCTGGTAATTCTAAGGTGAAATCAGACAGATATGGAAGAATAGAGAGGAAAAAGGACAAATCCGAGAGGACAAACACCATATAATTACTATAGTTTTCTTTGCAGATCTCCTGTATCTTAGATACTGTTTGACACATAGTGTCACAGAGGCCCATAATTAACATTACTTTTGCATGAAGTCTGCCTCACTGATTATGCACACATACATATATCAGCTAATTAGATTTTAAATTCACATGCATTGTGCCTTTTTTTTAAATTCCGTAATTTACAGCTACAGATGCAATGAGTTTGGGTTTGTAAAAGATGATTTATACCAGACAATGACATTAGGTGTGTTATAGAAAAATACAGAAAGGAGCAGGCTCTTAAAATATTAAAAGCACCTATTTTTAGAGCTTCTGTGCTGCTGTCCAGTGTTTTCTTTTTGTTCCTGTGATTTCTCCATTGCTGAGTCAGGGTGTTTTGTTCCACTGGGTTTTATCATTATCCTCTGAAAAACACTGAGAAACTTTCTTCATCATGTAGGCCTTGCTGCTGTCTTTGGACATATTTAATGAAAATTGCAAATGCCACCATAGTCAGATGCCAAGGTCAGCATTTTCTCTATCTACCTGGGGAGGAGATAGACTACTTTTAATTTTATTTTTGTTTTCTCCACATTTCAAAACAACTCTAAACACTACTTGAAAAGTTATCCATGTGGTTTAAGCTTTTTTTTTATTAATGTAACATCTCGAGTCCATATGTATAAAAATGTACAAAGGGCATCTTAAAACCACTGATAATAGTATATCTAGATTCCTTTTATGCTGAAGGACTTTTGCTTTCAAAGCAAGTTATCACTAGTTGCACAAATCATGCTGTGCAGCATTAGCCCTTGTTTTGAGTAAAATACTGTTGATTTCTATTCTGATACAATGAATCTCTCATCATATATATTCACCTGTAGACCTAGGAGTGTATATTGGCCAAGTTACAGGTCTTAGACGTAGGACCATTTATTTCCCCAGGAGGAAATACTAGAAGTAAGAATTTCTCATGTCCTGTTTATTTACAGTTTTGGAAAAGAATGTTGTTTGATGAGACCTTCATTTCCCCCTGTCTGTAAGAGAGAAGCTGAATATAGAATCAAGAATGCTACTTTTGTAAATCTCTTCAACTTGTTAAGTCTTTTGATCCATCCTCTTGATTCTCCTATGCTGAGCATAAGAGTTTCTGTGACAGCTTAATCTCAACCCATGGCACATTGTCCTCATTCCTGTGGCAGCAGCAAAGCATGGGAGGAGAAGATCTTACTCTAGGAGAGAGCAGTGGATATTTACCCTGTGGTTTGTGCAGGTCACTGGCCATCAGCAGACATGGACCTCTGACCCTTAGCTCACCCTTGTTTTCCTTTTGGACATTCTCCGTGGTAAAAGAGGAAGCCAATTAAGCATCCACTTAAAGACTTACACTGGGTTCTGTGCCTGGAAAGCCCTGCTACCAAAGGACAGGGTATTATTTGCAAGAAAAAAAAATACAAACATGAAAAGTGCATAAAATGGTATTCCATGTCGGCAATAAAACTCCTTGGAAACAAGGCAGTCTTTAGCTATGCAGGGTATTCTGTGGTATTAAAAGGTAAAAAGGCTGAAATAATTAATTTGCAGTTACAAAACACTCTTTTCCACAGTATGGTAGTGCTGTGTGCTCATTAAAAGAACTGCAAGCAGCAGTTCATGACACTAGAAGATGTGAAATTTTGGCCTATTAAATATGACTGCAGAGAAGACTCTTTTATTCTAGAAAAATAAAAATATCCTAGCAGTAACTTCAGTAAGTTAAGCTCTACTCTGCAAAAATGCATTTTAAAAAAATGTATGCAAAAATTAATCTGAGTCCATAAGATTTTTCTGCTGTATTTAGTCTAGGACACAGGAAATAAGAAAATGTGATGCTACAGTAGCTGTGCGTCCTCATTATATTGAAATAAAATGTTATTTGGACCACTCCTGTTCCACTAGAGCGCTGTGTGTAAGAAAGTGTTTATGCTGATACAAACAAACAGTCCAATATTGCCTTTCATGAAATTACAGGAGCTGATTTCATCCATTGCTACACATGGCAGAGAGAGATAACTAATTAACAGAGAATTCCCCATGAAAACATAATTCTAAAACATTTTGGCTTCACCTTTCAGCAGATGGACTGCAAGAGATGCTATAGGAAAATGAATCAAGCCAATTGAGTGGTGGGGCTTTTTTCCTTATTTCTTTTTTTTTCCTGTAACACAGATATTTTTGTCATCACGTTAATAAATCTGAGTAAAATCCAGCACTAATGTGTTTAAAATAGTGGTTCGATAAAGTTTGCAGTGTCCCCAGTTGAGCCTGATTTTTCAGAAGTGCTCAGCCTCGAGCATTTTCCATTAGTTTCCTTTCAGAGAAGGAGCCATACAGAGTGCAAATGGTGGGTGGAGCTGCCATCACTTAGGCATCTGGAGAAGAAGGCAAGCGAGAGAGTTAATTTAGGTCAGCTGATCATATATCCAAATATTTTCAGCCAAAAACTTCAGTGATTAAAATAATTTTTTGTTTCTGCAATATCTTTTATTTTCTATATTAAATGCACAACTTATTGCTCAGACAAGTCAGCAGAAATCAAGAGAGGTGCACTCTAACCCCCTGGTAATCTGCCTGGCTCTGAGCAGACAGCCCAGGTATTGCTTACCATGTCCAACCATCCTTTGGAAGCAGCCTGCCCTGCCAGGAAGTGGAGAGATGTGCTCTCCAACACCACTGGAATGTTGGGGCTTCACCTCTTCGGCAACCAAGGAAGGACTCAGAGGAAGGTGAGTGGAATATAGCCAGGTACCCTTATTCCCTTTTCCCCTAAAATAAAAAGCTGAACAGTCACCTCTTACATTCTCTTGCACCCACCAGAGCACTTTTTTGAAGTTAAGAAGAGTAAGACGGGAAATCTCTGGAACTACAACTCTTTCCCTGCTCTACACTGCTACCCATGGTAGAACGGAGGAAAGTTGGAGACCAAAGCTAAGGGATACCTGTGTGCATGGTACTTATTCCTGGGGTATGGTCAATAGAATGGATTTCTTTGGGACAAGCAAGATACTGGCAAACATTGATCCTGGATGGATGAATTCATAGAGGGTTTGTGATTTTAAGAAGACAGTTCTTCCTTCTGTGACCAGTTCCAAATGATCTTAGTGTCTCACATCTTCCTGAACTTGTTCCTGTCATCTGGTACAGGAGATTTCTACAGGCACAGATCCCTGTTACAAGCCTACAGCTACTCTCCTGCAACTTGGTGAAGGCCCATTTATTCCTTCACCACTTCTTCAGGCTCTTGGCACTCCTAGGTCAATGTGGGCTGTGGAGTCCTCCAGGTCACCCTCTTTAAGCTGTCATCCAGTGAAGATGTCCCAGGCAGCACCTCATGGCGGCCAAGGCTTAAACATATATATGTTATTTAGCAAACATAGCAAGACCCTTTCAAACAAGCTGCAGGCAGGTGGCAAGATGACCCAGAGATTTTAGAATCTGACTGAGGCCACCATGTATTTACAAGATATTCTTATTGAGACTTATTTCAATTACAGAATCTGTTGAATTTAAATGAGAGATGTTTGTCTTTAGGATTATTGGTAAGAAGTAAAATCATTCAGTAATACTAAATATCCAAAAGAATATAGTCTTCAGATTGTAAATACAATGGTTATTTGGCAAAACTTGAGAAGGAAATGCGTCACCAGACAAGAACTGTAATTTTCAATGGCATTTTACCCTACTGTGACCCCGTATAAAGATACTCTGATATCAAGTGGGTTTTTTGAGGACATACCGAATGTTTTTCTTCTTTTCTTCCAGCACAGGGAAGGGAAAGGTGAATAAGTGAATGCTGTAAATGTACTTCTAAAATTAGTATATTTCGCCTTTTATTTTTGTCTCAATTTCAAGCAGATTCTGAATTACCAGATTCTGAATTTTCAAAAACATGGTTTTTTGACAGTTAAAGCGTCAGTCACATTCCCTACAAATAGATAATCTTATCTATAGCTCAAGTTTAACACAATTTTTCACAGTTGGTATGAAGTATGCCTCTGTGTGTGGTGGAAGAAATTATTACAAATGTGCTACATGGACACTAAGGAGAAAATTCAAGAGAAAACATTGCTGTGTATTTTTTCTGATTTGAAGATATGGCATGTCCAACCTAAATATTTTATGTCATATATTATAGTGCAATTCACCCCTTTGTGGGGCTGCATTGAGCCACTTGGAGCAGAAAAGAAGTACTACAACATACTGGTCCATCAAATGGAATTTGGATTAATTTTACAGGATGATGCAAAATAACTACCATCTCCACTAGTTTGCTTCATCCCTCACTCCATCAGTTTGTCTGGCTTTTTTTTTTAATTTGATGCCCTCCTTATTCAACGTCTAGCGTCCTCTTGATGGCCAAAACCTTCACAATCCCACTATATTTTTCTATACAATTTGTTGATTTATTCAGATGCAGCATTCTACCCCATTTTCTGATTTAGTCACATGCCATATATGCTTGCTGAAAACAAATATTTATACGTGGCAATGGCTGCTCTAAAATATTTTGTTTCAGGGGAAGTTTATTCTTCTGCAGGTACTGCTGCACAGTAACTCTTTCAGAGATGCCCAGGAAGACTTGAGGTCAACTCACTTCCACCATTCACAATGGAAATGGTTTGATAAAGCTTGTTTTCTGCAGTGATGGGGAGAACTGCTTTAAGAAGTCATGATGTTGAATGGTGCTGTTTTTTGTCAGTCACACTATGGCTTGCGTAGGTCAAAACAATAACATTACTGGAGGCAACCTCAAGTTCACTGGTAACAATGGTATTTTGTAAACATTTTGAAAGAGTGTATAGAGAAAAGCTAGGGATGTGGTCATTGATATCTAAAATCTTCAATTTTGAGTTTTAATTAGATGGACATGGGAAGCATCTTTGTAGCTTTCTGATTAAAGGAGACATAGTGTGACTGTTCATTTTCTTATTGTACTGATACCTTTTAGCTGGTATCAGGCACGGTTAGGTGATGAAAAGGGGTTACCTTTACAAGGATCCTTAGGCACACAATTCACCAGGTGGAAAACACCAAAGATGCACACCTAGCATAATGTGTATACAAATTTTGTATGTTAAGCAAATTAGCATATCTGGCAAAAGTCCCCGGTTAGAGATGTCTGGTGAAGTAATTCTTAGTAATTCTTACCTGGTTCAACCCTCTTTTAATTCCCCCCTTTAGATAGGAACTAAACTTTGTTTATGAAAATGTGTCTCAGAGAGCTGGCTTCCCCAAGAATCTAACCTTGGAGCCCCAGCTTGGGGCTTGAGCCACTGGGGAATTTATTTTGTCTTTCTGTCTAATAGAGTAGGTAAAATGCTAGCTACGCATACTATGATAAGTTACAGTTACAAATGTATGTGTAAAGAATATAGAAAATATATGAAAGGAAAAGGCAAAAACCAATTCAGCATCAGTACCCATTTTTATTAGTTATAACAGATCTATGTATGTCTTCAGTGGAAACTCCGCTATACCAGCATGTCTGTATTATACCCCATTGCACCCTGTCCCTGCTTCCATGCACAACACCCCTGTGAACCCAGGTTAGCCCTGGGGGATAGTGTCAGAGCAAAAACAGATCTGTCAGCAGCTCTCAGGTTTGAGGGACAAATGGCTGCATACGTGTACACACAAACTTTGTCTTTCCATATTGTTTGGGAAAAAGAAGACTATACCTTCAGATGGAGAATTTCAGCAGCACAAGACTTCCTCTTCAACTTTTATATCACTCCTATGAATTTTACCTGCTTGATAATCTGCATGTGCTTACTTATTAAATGGTTCTCTAGAACAGAGGTTACATAAATAACAAATGACATGGCAAGCACATGATGATATTTTAAAAGCTTAGGAATAAAAATGTCACAGAAGAGGAAGCACCTTTTATGATTTTAGACTCTCGTCCCCAGCTGTAATTGAAATAGAGTGTTTTTTGAGTTTCTTTTTACATACATTTTCTTCTCCTTTTTCAAGAAGCAGCTTTCGGGAAGTTGGGATCCTGCACATTGTGCGTTGATATACCTGGCCATGTGCTGTGGGAGGTCAGATTTTATGAACCATTGCAAGCATTTCTACATGCCAAACCCAGAAACTTCAGTTACTTGAAGAGTTGTGTTAAGACAGAAGCTGAGAAGAACCAAATTAGTCTTTAGCATCCCAGAGTGACCTGTATAGCACTGTCTCAAGGCTTATCCTGAAGTCCAGGGCATCTGTGGTATCTAAGAGTTTAAGAAATGCATTTCTTAGAGAGTTGATTGCAATTATGTATAACAAGATTCTTCCAAATACTGTTTCAAAGGAAAATAATATCCAAGCTCACAATAAGGAAAAGAAACTTGCTTAAAGGTTAGGTGTCCTTAATGCATCCAGCAATCAACATCATTATTGAGATCTCATCTTTTTTCTTCATTTTTCCAGAACTGACTGGGTGTTGGGCCCAGGCACAGCATAGGCTCACAGTTTCAGTATTCACCAATTTGCTTTTTGGTAAAATTAGTAATCTGTCTAGTTTCCTGTTTACATGGAGATCTTTGGGGTCTGTTCTGTACTCTGGGAAATCAGATTTTTTACTTGGTCTTCCAGAAGCACAGGTCCAGTCAGAGTATGTACATGATTTTTTTACAGAAAAAGGGACATATATGAAGAAGTATAAAACACGGAATGGTGGTGGGGAAGAGAGTGGAAGGACTATGAAGTGAAAAGAGGTAGGGAAACTACATAAGAGGATGAAAGCTCTCATAAAATCTGGAGGCAGGCAAAACAAGTTGAACTGTACATCAATGTGGCTTGGGATGCCAAAATATCCTCAGCAGACTGGGGTAGGTTGGCCCAACACAGCCTGTTTCCATAAGACAGGTGAGCTCCAACAGGTCTTGAGTGGGATGAATCTATCACTTAGAAAACACCCAAACTTGAAGCTTCAGCCCTCTAGCCCCCCTCATCTCCATGATCATTAAATTCCCTGTTCATTCCAAATCAAGACTGTTACCCCCATCATCCTCCAGCACCAATGATGTGGAGGCATAGAAGAGTTCAGTGCTTTGACCGAAGAGTGACATCAGATACCAAATAGAGATGTGTGGTGTACCTGGCATTGTCCTCAGCCCATCAAAGAACAGACTGTGGGAAACTAGTTCCCATGTTCAGCCACAAAATGAATTTTATTATTTGATAGCAGTTCCACCCCAAGCCCTGTGCTAATGGCTCTGGAATCCCAACACAAATGTTGCATTGAAGGGAGATGAATTTATTTTGACCTTTACTGAAAATGTGCTGTGAAACAAAGCACTTAAGCATTTAGATCCAGTTACATCTTCCCATTATACAAGTCTATGTTGATGGGGAGAGTGCTAACCAACCGAAGTTACAGTCGAGAGCCGGAGTGTGTAAAACTCTTCAGGGGAATTTATTACATCCCCAGTTCAACCTGTGCATCTTGTTTCAGCCTGTGAAGCCCAGGGTCTGGAAACCAGGGGTAAAGGAGATTCCTAGCCAGGAAGGAAAGCCATCCGTAGGGTGACCTTCGGGACCTTCTTAAATTGGGCCAGAAGGAAAAGGGTGGGGGGGGGAAAGGCAGTGAAAAAGTAATCTCCCAACTTTATCACCCAGTGTAGTGCCTCTCCCCGGCGGCAGTCCAGGAGGCCAATGAAGTGAGGATGCCCCACCGCCACCCCCGCCTGCTAGCAGAGCCGTTTCTCTCCTCCTCCCTTCAGCCACTGACTCCTCCTTCGCGGTCCTCATCTCGCCGGTACCGCCGAGAGAGAGCAGAATTGCTCGGGGTCCCGTCGCCCCAACCGGAGCAAAACCGGACCCAGCTCCGGCTCCGGGTGCATGGCTGCTCCTCTGCCTCAATTCCCGTGTCAGGGAGTTGAGATGTTAACTACTGCAAAACGCGAGGCTTAAAGTCCCTGATGTATGATGAATGGGTGCTGGGCCAGCATCTTAAAATCTATGCTTTTGCTTCTCCTTAAACACTTTAAAATGACAGCGCAATAGATCAAACACTTTTACTGAAAGGAGAAGCTTTGGCAATTTAATTTAACCAAGTGCAGACTTATCAGTATCCCAGTCCCGTGTCCGTTCCGTCCCGTCCACCGTCCCCCCCGCCGCTTCCCCACGCGATTACGCCTTCCCCGGGTGAGCGGGGACCGGGATGGGGTGACGGCATGGCCTCGGGGGCTCCTGGCGACCGCGGCTTCCGTCTTCTGCCCGCCGCCGG
>VXBI01007342.1:157235-184060 GCA_013397375.1 Toxostoma redivivum
AATTCCCTTCAGTATGGAATGTTACTCAAAGAATGTGGCTTTCCTCCACCTTTTTGCCAAGAGCTAAAAAACACACTCTTAAAGATTACCTCCTTCTAACCATATTCTTACTTGAGGTTTATCTTCAATTGCTAGGTCTGTGTAATCCTTGGATTACCTTGCCACTAATCCATCCCATTGTTAAGAATCAGCAGTTTTACACCTATGTTGATCTCTGGAGCTGACTTCGCTTAAATAGGAGCCAGGCACTTGCATGTAAAAGCAGACTTCAACTCCTTTAAAGGCTTACTATCCCATTACAATAGCAAACAGAAAAGCTACTTAAGAGGATCATGTAACAAAAGAGGGGTTTCTTTTACAGATCAACATAAATTACAACTTTAGTTGTCCAGAACTTGTTCCATTCAATATCAGAATAAATTCTATATGTTCAGGGTTAGCCTCATACAGAGAAGGATCAAGCCATTATTTTAATGTTTCAGGTCTTCTACCATTTTCTTTTTAGTAGAAAAGCCAGAAATCTGACTGGCCTGGCTCAGTAGTGTTAAGTTAAAGGCTTCAAAAAACACTTCAGAGAATTCTAGCTCAAATACAGAAATCACTGGTCTGCATGAAACCTGGTCTATCAGCAGTTCCATCTAGACTGGGATTTTCACTAAAGTTAGCTGTTAAATTGTATTCTTGAATATAACATATTCTGTGGTTAAATTGTATTATTGGAGGGGTTATTTTTGTTTTATTTTAAATGCAGAACTTTACCTAAGTAAAATGTATGAGAGGGAAATTATTTCAAGTAGTTGACCCCAACCTGGAAACTAAGTCAGATCTGAAACTGAGTAAATATTTTGTTCTCTAACACAATCAATCATTATGCAGATCTTTGAATACAGATTTTCCTCATGCTTCCTCCAACTGTAATATTTTTCCTATACTTGTTTTTTCCTATATCTGTTTCATCAAATTGTGTGAATTGCTGTCGTGCACTGAATTAATTTCCCACTGAAGAGATACCTAGCTGCATCTCTTCACCTGGCTGAATTAAACACAATGTATTTAATAAAAAGAGCAGCTAATCTGAATTTTTATTCTATAGCATTTTTAAGGTTAAATTAAAACCAGATCTTAGGCTGGCATTNTTAGATATGCTGAACTCCACATATCCAGAGCCTGACTTTGCACTTCCATTTTAGGTATCTGTGAGATTAGAATTAGGTACATGGCGTGTGCAAAGTAGTTAGTTAGTCCAACAAAACACAGGACACAACTGAAGTAATACAAGGAAACAAGAAGCAAATACATTTTTCAGTTATTCTGATGTGAAATATAGTATTTAGAATAAAAGATACACTTTAAATTGTATCTTATTGTGTAAATTATGTATTTATTTTGTCTTTAGTTCCTTTGGTTCTACTAATGAGGTCACCCCTGAATGAAGCAACTGTCTTGACATAAATGAAACATGTTTAGATTTGCACTAATAAAACCAAGTTCATAGTCTGACATCAACTTCTAGTTACCTAATTTAAAACCGTATCATTACAGTTTTTAAATTAATTCAGTAGAAGTGGATTCTTCTTTTACAGTGTTAACCGGAAAAATTAGACCACCTAGATTTATTTTTTGAATCTTTCTGAACTTGAAAAGAAACAGATTCTGTCCATTGCCTGCAGACAGGCAATCAATCAGTGAGCATGCTTTCAGTTCCAGATCAGCTCCTACTTACAATGAGTAGAAACCTGTTACAATAACATCAGCCACCACTATACAAATAGAACAAAGATATTTGGGACCAATGAAAACTAAAAACCCAACCAAAGAGAAAAAAATATCTCCACCACACAAGAACAACAAACCAGTTAACTGGATACAATGCTACTGGTCTCTAACAAGCACTAATTGGTCTTTAATATAATGATACCTGTCTTTATAGGACTCCAACAAGTATATTTTTTCTTAACACTTTCTATCATATCATGAGAGGGAAGCACACTTTTTTCTTGACATTTCCCAGTAAAATTCCACAGCATATTTTACCAGAATCTGACATTCTAACAAAGGCTCACATACATTTATTAGGATTATTTTTGTCTCTGGATTTTTATTTGATGAAGCTACCTTTTTTTTTCATAATCTTCCTGGTGTGCTTTTTCCAGATTATTTGATTAGGTCTTTGCAGATGTAGAAAATAGAAAATAGGAATAATACCTGTAACAGTAATTTGGGGCTTGGTGAATTTCTGTGATAAGGTGGGGACTGGAGCTTTTAATGAAACTAATATTTACCTGTTCCACATTTTACTTTGAAGTAGCTGCAATTTTATTTAAAAGATAAGTAAAAATATAAGTAGATGTAATTAAACTTACTGCCTATGAACAAAGTTATAAAAGAAAGGCTCTTTACTATATAGGTAGTTTAATTAATGCTGTAATCTATACATAATTCCTGACGAAAGTCTTTCATATCCAGGATGTGTAGTATGCTAACATGAAGAGATACAGTGAACAGTAGAGAACATCAAATGTTTACAGATTTAGCACTGCATAAAATGTGCAAATCCTTCAAAAACAGAAATGTACAGTTGCACCATGTTATTTGTATGTAAAATATGAAGCATCCCTGGCTTCTGAAAGCTGGGGAAGAGCATTGTTCACTAGTTAATGTGCCATATCACAAAATCCATGCAAATGCTTCTCTTTTGCATAAAAGATGGCTGAAAAGTATTTTTCCACTTTCAAGAAGACTTTTGAAAGCATCTGAAGTGTCAATTGCTCATCAGGTATAACTTCAGATATGAACACCCAAATTCTGATTTTTCCTTGCTTTGATGTAAGTCTACTAAAAACATAATGATAGAAACCATGGTGTGACTAACTATCAAAAGTCCAAAGCCTCCCTTCCTGCCTGCAAAGATGTCATATCTTTTGGGACAAGTCTGTCTGTCTGCATACACCTTTCTCTAGTGTCATTCCTACATCTCCAAGCTTTCCTTGTACAAGGAGTGCACAAGTAAACTTCCCTGAGCAAGACCTTGTGATTAAAACCAAATATGTTATCAATCCCATGGTCATTTTTTAAAGTTTGAGTGGTATGCCTGAAAAATACTGCCAAGCACTGTTACACAGTAAAATCCCTGCAGATTTTCATGGGACAAAAAGCCCTCCAAACAATGTCTATGGAACTTTGTAGATACTGCTTGTCAATGACTTTTGGAACTGCTTCTTTTACACATTCAAACCTGATAATATCATGGTATCATTGTCCCAGGTTATTGAAAATATAAGTAGCTCTCTTCTGGATCATTCTTCTAAGTATAATTTAAGCTGCAGGGAAGGATGAAAGAGTAAGCACATGTTATAAAGAAATATTGTTAACCTATTTCTACAAACATTAGATTTCTACAGTGTTCAATATAGCTAAACCAAATTTGCTGCAGAGATGCATTAGAAAACAGGAATTTGTTGTCCAACGTCAGGTAAAAGTGCATCAAAGAGAGCACATGGTGGTGTAATCAGTCAGTGCCTTCTGATGGCTTTCCATGTAAAACATCACTAAGGCAGCAGTTTGGGAATTGGAGATCTGCTCTATTGCTGGTCTGTAGCAACGGAGCTGGGGAAGGAATGAATTAGAGAGCTTCTAAGCCTGCCTTTGCTCTAACAAACCTGCAGTTTTGTTTAGGTTTAAGTTCCCAGATAGTTAGTAATGAATTTATTACAACTAAAAAAAAAATTAAAAAAAAAAAAATCAGTGAGAAAGAGGAGTTTGCGAAGTTTGTGATACTTACATGCAACTCTTGAAAAGCACATTTTAAGGATGTTTCAATTCTTAAGTACATTCACATGAGTATGAAATCACTCTGATTTCTGTAGCCATATACATTCAAGTGGACTGTGGTTGAACCAGTGATAGAGCTCAACCATGGGAAGTTAATTTTTCATTTTAAAAAATACTTGTTTGCTAAATTTGTCAGCTACTGTTATTTTCCTTGATTTCAGTACCTGTTGTCTTGAACGAAAAGGAGGAAAGCCCTATAAGAAGCTGTTTGCTTACATAATTCAAATAAAGGCAAAAATGCTGCATTGGTGTGGAATTACAGACACAAATTTCTTCCTGAGTAGTTCAGAATGCAAGGGCAAGACATGAATGTATTCATGGGCACTGATTTAGAGCAAATAAAATGGTAAAAATCCTTTATTTAGTACAAAAAGGGATGCTTAGATTTCTCTTGGGAATATTTTCTGTATTGTTATGTGTTCAGCTTCTCCCTACTTAGAGAAACACAATAAATGTATAATTTTACCATACTAAGTGTAAAATTACCGTTTTTCTGAACACAGAGAAAGAAAGGGGAGTTTCTGCTGGGAAGTGATATTTACAGGTGTCTCAGTATAATCAAGTGTATATTTGACTTTAGCATGATTTTTTGCATAAGTTATAAACACAAGATGTTGAATTTTATAAATGCCTTGCAAGCTCTTTTCTGCAACTGACCTCATGTGAAGGCTGTCTCACCAGTTTTATTTGCATCACACAAGTACTTGGATACCTACTTCTAATATAAAACCATGCTCTCAGTAATTTCTTTATGACACTCTTCAGATTTGAGTCACTTAGAAGAGTTTACAACGGTTTTTCATCCCCCTTTTTTAAAAACAATGGTATTCATGCTACAGAAAGGAATTACTAGTACCCATAGCTTTCCATACTGTTGTTTAATGCAAAATATAATTTAAACTTCCCTCCTTCACTTAAGATCCTTTAATTCCTTCTCCTTAATAACTTACAGTCTAGGATATCTGTTTCTTCCAAATACTTGCTCCAAGTGAGTTAAGAAACATAGACTAGCCTAAACTATTGCTTCGAGGATATTGCTCCATTTTTTTTTTTTCTTTTGATATTAGAGGTACTCGTTTAAGGGCAGATGTAAAATAAACAGCGACGCAGAATCTGTGTAAGGAAATACCAATCCCATACTTAATTCTGCAGTGTTGCCAGCTGGTAGATGATTTTTTTTTCCCAGCACAACACACCCATACTTTGAAAATCCCCATCATTCCAGCTTTGAGCATGTGAGGAGATGTCTGTCAGAACAGTTTGTGCAAAAAGGTGAATAGATTATCATAGGATAGATAATTTTTTATATGCACTGCCAAGATGATGTGTTGTCTCGTGTGAAGAAGGACTGGTCTGAAGTAGGTAAGAATCATATGAATACAGTCTCTGATTTTCTGGTGTTACAGGATTAAAAAATATATGGGTACCCGAGTGTGAATGGCTCATTTGATTAAAGACATGCAAAAGCCATGCTAGAGCTGGTATGATATGACAGGAATGAGGCCTGACATGATCCACCTGTAATGATGGGGAAAACACATCTTTGGACATAGGTCAGAGGGACTGACTGAGAGGTCTTTAAACTAGAATCTGTGGAGGAAGATAATACCAATAGCATTGCATAGGTAAGCCAAGGGCTGGCATGGCACTGCCTGGTAGTGGCAATGCTAGTGGGGAACATGCACACTGCTCTTGGGAGCACAGAGGGCTCTGAAATGCTTCTACACCAACTCACTCAGCATGCAAAGAATCAAGAATGTACATCTGTTCATACCTCTGCTTTACCTGATAAAGTATGGCCAAACAAACTACCTTTTTTTGTTTGTTGCTTTTTGATTTGAGGGTTGTCATAGCCTTATGTTCTCATAATCAGATCAGAATTTCAAAAGCTCAAACTAAATGACTTGAGTAAGTCTGTACCTCTCTTCAGGATATTTGCTGCTGTGTATAATATGTATAATGAGATACTATGGATAGAATGAGGGGTGGGATAGGAGAGTGGATGGCAGAATGCCTTTGGATTTTGACATATACGTAGAGATTAGTTAGAGTTACTTACTCTAATTATCAAACAAGCACCAGAAGAGCAGAATCCATCTCTAAAATTCACTTCCATTAACAAGCAGCAAAGTGAGAACAGATATTCAGCATAAAAGTGTTGAAGAACCTGCTTCTAAACTGAGCAGATTTTAAGGATTAAGACATCCTAGGTTCACATGGACAGAATGTTCATTAGAAACTGGTCTGCATCTTCTGTAGGTTATTAATCCCAAGAGAATCCAGTCTGTGCACTCCATCACCACCCTGTGATGTGAAGCAAGGCAAGTAGTGATGGTCAGAAAATTTGCTTTGAAAATGCACTCCCGATACAATTTTAAAAACTGCCTTAGGCACTAGGAATTCCAGGCATGAGATGAGACTATCAGTTCATTGGTTATACAAATGTTTGATTTCTGTTTTGCCAGGGATCTGTGTTCACTGTTCACTGAGGGCCAGCCAAAGCAGACAGAGTGGGATGGGCTCTTCCCTTGTGACTATCTCTTTTGTGGGGATGTCGAGTCTTTCATGTCTATTGCCAATTATAGACTCGGGAGTCAATTAATGAAAAGCAATTTTAGAACATCTAGACAGAAATCATGCTCAATACTTCTTTATTTCTGTAATGTAATATGCACTCATTTACCAGCAAATTAAAAAAAAAAAAAGGCAGAAAATAAAGATTTCTGGTTAAAATTATTGGTGCAATTCTAAAGCATCAGCTCTGTCTAGGATCTGTCCCTTAAACATTTTTCCTGGATGAGGATTTAAGTAGATTGATAAATATTTGACAGATCTCAGTATCAAGATCAATACTGAATTAGAAGACATAGCTAAGTATAACTGGGGGAAATAATTAACAAAATTAAGGAGTGTTTTGCTCTATGGGGAACTGTTAAAGTTATCTTTATGGGGTCATGTAAATGTAATAAAAGACTCTGCCTGCACCACAATTTAATTCTATATAGAAATTGTCCCTGTAGGTGTACCAAAGATTATTTTACTAAAATTGCATGTCTATTTTCTTCTGGGCTAAGAAAAAGGGGAACAAACCCTTAAAAGTATAAAGTTGTGAATTTTGCACAACACATATTTAAAGTTGCCTGAATTCCATTTGTATCAGTGGTATATAGTTGGATTAGAGAGCACATTTCACATGAATGGTTTTCCTACTCTGCAAGAAAAGGAGAACATTATACAGCTGTGCTTTAGGACCGTACACCTGCTTTCCATGACAGAATCTACCCATGTATTTTTTGCATTTTAAGACTGCAGAAAACGGTACAAAATTATCTTTTAGAAGAATCCCAAATAACAGAAGTCTCTGTAAGCCTCTGAATTAATTCTCCTTTAAAGAAGACATAATTTTAATTTGCCTTGTAACAAAAAAAATTCAGACTGAAGAATGTGATTTGTAATATATTTTTAGAGATGTGTGCAGCAAACCTGAATTGTTTATTACTGATTTAAGTTCTTCTAACTAAATGCTAGCATGCAGTTCTCTGAGGATCTGTTGTTCATTTTTGCCTCCTCTTTTTCATTAGTGCTTTTCCAATTACACTAAAAACAATTTAATGTGAAGTTCTCTTAAATAATGTCAATCCTTATCTTAACTCAAAACTAAGGCTATAATAAGAGAATGTCAAACTACATTAATTTTGCTCTGACAACACCACATGGATGGTCCCTCATCCCTGCTCACAGCCTTGCCCATGGTTGAAAGCACCCATTTAAATGTGGGGTTTGCTCATTGGTGGGAAGAGAATGGTTCTGTATAAGCAGGGAGACCCAAGGACACTTGTAGGTTCACAACCTGACTGTATGACAAAACCATGTCACTGCTTTCTATGTACTTTCTTTTCATGAAAGCCCAGGATGCAAGTGCAGGGAAGCCACATCATGCTCCTGGAATATACTTCCTGGCCTTTGTTGCAGGTCTCTTGCTTAGTTCCTGTTTCCCAAATTTTTTAATCCAGCATGAGAAGACTCATCTTTGCCATTTTATCAAAATGTTCCTCTATCAAGTGTCAGATCAACATAAAATGTTATGTGAGACTTTTCAGGCTGATTCAATAATTTTCATCTGCAGGATCAGTGTCTGGTAGCACAAAGACCTGCTTTTCTTGAATAAAGTTTTAAAGGGTTGGGCATCTAGTTTCTACAGTGAACTGGTGTTGCTCTAAATACTCATACTTAGCAAGTGCTTGTAATAAAGCATGATTAAACATACCTCTAGTCACTTTTCTTCAGGACTGATAATGTTCAGCTACCACAGTTTGTCCTTTGCTTATAAGTTAACACTAAACTAGCACTCCTTTCCAGTGCTTAAAAAAAATTTAAACTAGGCAACAAGCAACTATTATGAATATGACCACCAGTTTAGGCAAAGGTGCCCTGCCCACAGAGGCATCTGCTTCAGAAGTTAATATGAACAGGAGGAACATGTGGGCTCACATACCCCTTGTGAAAGTAATTTGTGAATTAACTACTGGTATTTGGTATCCAGAGACTAGCTTAATCCTCAAAGCTCAAAATTTATGTCTCTTTCAAAGCTCTTTGGCATCAACACATTGCATGCACAGCAGAAGCTAATTCTTCTGAGTTCTGCTTTCACTATCCTGTGACTGACTATTTAGCTAATTGCTAGGTGAAAAAAAACCTTTCACCATTCTGAATTTGCTGTCTTCTTGTTTCTGTGCCCTATAGTGTTTGTGTTGTGAGACAGAAAGGAAAGTGTCTTCTACAGGCTATTTGTAATTTTAAATATGTTTATCACATCCTTTTTTTTCACCAAAAAGAAATAAAATCCCTTGATTCTTTATCTGCATGTGAGTTTTTTTTTCCATGCCTACAGCTATCTGCATTTTCTTCTAATGATTTTCATTCTCCAGGTCTTCTGGAGCTGTTCCAACACTGCCACATTGATCCCATGTCCAGCCTTGAGCTTGAGTCTAATCTACTTCACCTTTCTATTGTTTGGACATAAGATTGGACTTTGATAATGGCACATGGTAGGATTCAGCTGCAGCCCATCCTACCTTGAGTGCAGTGAAAAGCTCAGCCTGAACACAGGCAGGCACAGTAGTATCACCTGAGGCTGGGGTGAAAATCAGCTTCTGGGGTCCCTGCTTTGGACTGTCTTCTGCTCTTTTTTTTGGTGCAATACAGACCTAGCCTAATTCTGCAAATGTGTCTTTTAGATTCAGCAAGGAGAACTGAGGACAGCATTCCAGAGCAGGGAAAGTATTCATTATGCTAAAATCATGATGGCACTTTATTTTCTGCCTTATTATTGTCAGGATTTAGACATATGCAAACACCTTGCCTTCTTTTGTTAGCTATTTTTTAGTTTAGATCTTCCCTGAGATACAGACTTTCTCCTTATATTTTCATGATTTATTTGATCAGCTTTCACATTACTTTTTCAGGTGTCAGCTCATTCTGAGATTCTCATAATCTTTTTGAGGTTTGCTTATCTGAATTGCTTTTATGTCCACAGAAATTTACTGTCCATGCATTGTTAATTAATAAAGCTGCATGTAATCAAAATGAGGTGCTCAGAGACTTTGGGACTGAAGAGAGATTTTGAGGACTCTGAATAAACTTCCTGAAAACATTTTCACTTTTCTTCAGCATGATTAATTGAAAATACATTTGAGGAAAACCTGTTTCAGAGTTGCTGTTCTGGGAATCATGGTGATGTGTGATGTTGTTGAATGGCTGTTAGGGATGTCAAATGATACTAGGAATAAGCATTAATGTGAACAAGAATGTTTTTACTGTCTTTGGTGAGACACAGCTGAACTGCTACTTAACCTGCTCCAGTCTTAATATGTGTACACATAACTGAATATAAAATCAGAGAGTCATTGAATCATTAAGGTTGGATTGACCTCTAAGACCATCGAGACCAATCATTAATCTAACACTACCAGGTTCATCACTAAACTATGTCCCTAAACACATCTACATGATTTTTGAACACTTCCAATGCTTGACAGTGAAGAAATTTTTCCTGGTATCTGATATCTACACTTTTCCCTGAGGTGGTACAAAGGACAACTTGACAAAAGTTCCCAGGAGGTTAAAAAACAACTGGCAAACTGGCAAACTTTAGAAGATCCATACCCTAGCAAAATTTAAAACAAACATTCGATCAGAATACAGTATTTCACAAAACATCGACTTAGCAAACTCTAACCCATCCAACCTTAAATTACCTAGATTTCAAGAAGAGGAAATTAGGAGAAGAAAAGAAGAAAGGCAAAAAAGAGAGAGAAAAGAAGGATGTAGCTACCAGCTGGGATCCATCGTCGTCTCAGCTGCCACAAAATGCAGGGACAATAGCAAGGTGGCTGTGTGTGTTTCTGCGCAATGGTTTTTATCTAGTCTGGCCACCTCCCACCCCCAGATTTGGGGTAGGGTGTGGGGGCATTGCCAGTGACTGACAGCCATTCTGGGCTGGACTGGAGGCTCCAGGGTGTGGGGTGTGGAGCAGAGCACCATTCCACCTTCATAGAACTTGCCCTGCCCTACCTCCCACCCTCCTCTGCAGACACACACACCACCCCCAGTAGTTTTGAGCCAAAACCAATTTTCTCCAATCACTTACAAGGAGCTCTTTCTTTCTGTGACTGTCCTTGCTAAATGGAACTGTTCATTTTCAGACAACAGGAGCACTGTTTGCAACTTCTGCCCGTGGCTGCCTACTTCTTGCTATCCAATACTCAATTACAAAATGATACACTCATGGATAGCTAGCTGTCCTCAGTAGTAAGCTATTGACCTCACCCATGAGCTGAAATGCTGACAAAAATGTGAAAGAGTATGTGGAAGGGCAGATGCCCCGTCCCTGGGAGGCTTCAAGACCAGGTTGGACAAGGCTCTGATCAAGCTGATCTCGTTGAAGATGGCTCTGCTCATTGCTGACTCGAGTAAATGACCTTTAGAAGCCCCTTCCAACCCAAACCATTCTAAGACTCTGTACTTCAGCTGTCTTGTGACTGCTTATGTGACAGGCAGCCTTCGGAAGTCCATTTTATCCAACGCATTCAGACATTTTTTTGAGTGCACCTCTTTTTGAGTGCTCTATGCTCAGGATTTGGAGTTGCAATTTCTTTATTAACTTGCTTTTATGGTCATTGATAATTTTGAAAGTTATGGCTGGCCAAAAAAGCCTCAAAATGTAAATCTGCAGTATTTAGCTCCCTTTGTCTGACTATAATTTAGTAACACCAGTAATAAAACAGGTGGTGTATGCTCAAATCACATTCTTTTAAGTTAGAGCATGACTTTCACCTGGATGTTGGTAATTTCAGGAATCAGAACTGTGCAAACTTCTGTGTAAGGAGGCAAAACTTCCTACCTGTAAAGGGAACAC
The DNA here is from genome assembly GCA_013397375.1 of Toxostoma redivivum. Lineage (NCBI taxonomy): Eukaryota > Metazoa > Chordata > Aves > Passeriformes > Mimidae > Toxostoma > Toxostoma redivivum. The sequence continues at coordinate 168,484 of VXBI01007342.1, forward strand.
ACATTCTGAAATTCTCCCTGGTCTGCAGTGATGCAATTTTGGGACACAGTAGCAGAAGAAATATAAATGATACTTGAGTGTTTCATTCCAGACACTCTGTCTCCCTAATGATGCATCAGAGTATTTTCATCTAACCTCTCCTGTTAAATCATTGGTAGTATTGGCTAGATATTGATGATAAATGTATCATATTGATAGCTAAATATTGGTAGCTAAATGTAGCATAATGCATCATTGTAACATCTCCAATACCTGCTGATAAATGGCTTCAATTTCTTGCTACAACAGCAATTTATGAAAGAATATCATATAAACTTCAAGATAAACTCCCACAATTCTAAGAGATTGCCTCTTGTTACACGTTATAAATAGAAGCAAAGATTGTACATCTCCTCCAATATCTGTGTTGAAATGGTCTATTCTTATTCCCAAAGGGAGCAGTATAGTGCTCAAAGGGGAGCTTCTTCCTGGTCTAAACAGTTGTAAATCTGGAAGAGCTGAGGCAATTTACTCCAAAGAAGGATCTGTCCCCAAGAGCCTGCCTATTGTTACCTCTCCAGCTTTACTGAATTGATTTCCTTTTTCTCTTTTTGCAAGGAGCCCTCACCCAAAGAGAAGTAGCTGCTTGGGGATTGCCAAAATGGAACAGATAAAGAATGCCACCATTTTCAAAGAAGTTATCTTAGTAAAATGCACCAGGTGTTTCCCCTCTTTCTAGAGGAGCATAACATTAGTTATTACTATTAGACAGAAGAAGCCTTAAAACATTTATTCTGTGGTAGGAAGCTTCTGTGAGCCAGATAAGACACTGGCCTGATTCCACTTTCGCCTGAACTTGCACTTATTAACATCTTGTGCTGGGCAGGAGGAGGGGTAAAAAATTCCACATTAAATGCTGTCAAAATATTTTCAAAACATTTCAATAGCCATTTTCCATGAAACACAAGTGGAAAGCACAGAAGAGGTGACAGTAAGGCACATGGTTTATATAATTGCTCACATTTTCACCTCTGAGTAGTTACTTTACTTCCAAGTTGTACTTGTAAAATCTTTACATATCACCATCATTTATTTCTGGTATGGAATAAATGTACACATGTACTTTATCTAATCAAGTCAGAATACAAGCAGGAACAAGCTGACAAAGTGTTCCTCATGATCTTTTAATGTATCTCTTTTCTGTATTCCCTTCAGTTGTCATCTCCTCTTCTGTCAAACTGTTGCAAGCATGAAAATAATAAATAATGCATACTTCATAAACTTTATACAACAGCTTTCAACACATAACCTCTTCAGTGAGACATGAGAGAGAAAATTTGAGTTGTTGGTCTCTTAATTTAAAATGGGTGACAAGATAGTATGTTCCGTTTGTGACACATCTCAGAGACGGTGCCTGGGAGCTGAGAGAGGGAAGATCTTCCCTCTGTGCATACAGCACAGGCACATCAACAGTAACACTAGCTCTTGAACCAGAAACCCCCAAGAGCCTCAGGGAAGCCCCCAGGAGGTGAAGGTCCATCAGATTCCCTGAGAGATTAGTGTCACATCCCAGGACTGCTACAGTGGGGATGCGGACTGACCCCCACACAAGCACAGCAGCAGGTCCCGGGTATGGAAACTTGCTTGCTAGAACCTTGGGAAAGGTGGCCTACACACAAATAGCTATGCCTAGCAAAGGAGCACCTTGTTTTCATCATGCTGGCAGCTGTTGAGCAGAGAAGAGGACTTGCAGGTTAAGATTTACTCTGCTCTGTGTTTGTGTGAAGGAAGGAGTTGAGTCCTCCCTTTCTTCCTTCAGATGTTTCAAACTCGCAAATTTGGCCAGGCTTCCCTGAGCCCTCCTGCTTCCACTTTTAAGTTGATGCAACACCAAATTAAAACAAGAATAGGAGAAGTTTCCAAAATTCTAACAGCTGTTTGCTGGCTATGGATACCCCGGTTTGTGAGGACAGCTCTTCTGTTAAGAAAACCAAAGGGCCTTTCGTGGCCTTTTTTGGACCACACACTCCCTTGTGCCGAAGGAATAGGGATTGCTGGAGGACAAATGAGGATAAACAAGGACTTCATAATTAAATAAAGCAAATTAGCAAATGTTGGAGACAGCCACTGGTTCTAATGAAATAGTTTAGGGTAAATAAACACTCATATATTTATACATGAAACCAAATCTGAAATGGAGGAGATCAAGCCAAGCAAGCCCTGTCATATTCAGCTAGAAGTTTGTCTAGTACAACTGATCATATTTCTCAATTCTCAGACAAGGCACCTCCTCTAAGTGCACCTGTTTAGTTTTGTTTGGGTTTTTTTTCCTTTCTTTCCAGCTACCCACAACACCAATAAATGACCATGTAACGCCATTACTGTAAAACATACTGAACACCACAAAGCTGTATTTACTGGAAGGATGTCACATTATGGTTTCCATACCATTAAATATTAGTTTAGGTCTTATATAACCCTCAGAGATAAAAAAGGTTTTTCTTCAAGCCTCAAGGAAATGCAGTAGAAGGCAATTTTCCAAGTTGTACAGAAAAGTTATGCACACAGGTCTTGTTATTCATGCACTCACTAAGAAAATTTAGCTCCCTGTCATTGCCTGCTCTTCCCAGTTCTCTCAGCAAGATGCAATAGGATTTAGAAAACCAAGAGATAAAATGTTTTGGCCTGAGTGTCAGGGAAAAGAAGTGAATGTTATTTTTCCTCTCCTATTTTACAATATGATTTGATCTACATTCTCTGCAATTTTAAGAAAAGTCTTTGCAGAGCAAAGTGTCAATACATACAAGATTCATTGTGTATATGTCCTTTTCAACTTGATGGCATGAGATTCAGGCTGTGTTCTCCCCTTTCCTTGAGCAGAGTTGTTTTTCCTCTATTTTATTTGCCAGATTTACACAGAGGAGCAATGTGTTGAGGGTTCTGAAAATCAAGGACTTAAGCTCAAGTATTCAGAGTCCCCAGCTATTGCTTGTGACGTGTAACACAGAAATGAAAAGACTCTGAATGTTATGGGTTCTTACCAGCATGATACCTGTGACAAGCTGGAACAGAGTTAAGAGTAATCATAAATTCAGAAAAGAGGTCACTTACACTGTGTTATGTTTGCATTGATTAAGGCACAGAAATCTTCACAGGTCTGGATCAATAATCAGGATGACAAGATGCAACATTTCTTGTTATTCTGGAAAAAACCGACTTAAGAGATTATGACTGTATTTCACAGGGCTATATCTTACAGATTCTTGGTAGTCTTTACCTGCTCATAATCTTTCAATTATAATCAGGATTTAAAACAATGATAAGGAAACCTTGAATAAAATAGCTAACTTTAGATCTTTTTTGCATTTGTACTTGAGAATCAACTTTGTTCTCTCTGACTGGCATAGTAATTACCACAAGCTGATTTGCAACTGTATGTGCAAGGTATATTTTATATATTTCAATGTATTTTTTAATCATATAAATATACACAATGAGATTGACAGTCATTTTAATTTGTTCAGATTTTTACATTTTACATATATATTATCTCAGAAAAATTACAAAACACTTCTCTTCCTTAAATTATAATTTTATTTGTGGTTTGTATCAAAATACATTGGGGTAGAAATTAAAAGTCAATTTAAATGCATAAGACTGGTTTATTTAATTGTATTTAACTGTCTTAAACATATGGCATCCCTTTATTTCCCTGTAAGAAGGAAGTTTATTTAAAATTAGCCAGATTACTAAATGAAAGAAGGGGATACATTTAGTGAACTGAGGGATTACTTCTTGTCTCCAGGAGCTAATACTTAGATGTCTAACATGCAGATAAATGGCTAGTGAAATTATCGGAAGTGCCTATAGGGGCTACTGCCTCATTTACCCTGAAGTCAATAGAAGTTAGACATTTAATCTGTAGGAGGGATTTTGAAACTCCCACTGGTCATCTGTCTCCATCTCTAGGCACCAAAATACCTTTGGAAATCTGACCTCTCACTATTAGGGTTTTACCCATATTCTCTACCTTTTTTGTTTGTAGATTAGAACACAAAACAATGCTCTATTTTCAGCCTTCAAGCCATTTCTGAATTTTCCATGAGCAATGATAATTAAATGACAAAAGCACTGTACCTACCAGTTCAGCTAAAAAAAAGAAAACAGAGTCATTTCTGAACAATATCTGAAAAGCAAGCATAAACCAATATCACCATCATGGTAAAGGAGGAAAAAGTAGTACATGTAAAAGTAGTACATTACTGGATTTGAAGACATAATAATTACTTTAATAAAGTCCGTGTTCATGTAAAAAAATTTAATGTCTTTCTTCTAATTGCCAAGTAGCTCTCTTTGAGTAGGAGAATCTTTCCAGTATAATGAAATAATGCTGAGAAAATCTAACCTTTATTAGAGGTTGAAGTGTTTTACATCTGAATTAAATTTTATTGTTAATGAAATTAATTTTACATGTATTTTAAAATTAAATAGAAATATCTGTTTTAATTCTAACTTCTCAGTACCTCTAGAAATTCCCAAAAGCACACTGGATATCTGGGCTGCTGGTACAGTCACTAGGGCATTACACGTCTCCAACTACAAACTGAGCAGTGCACTTAAGGAAGTACCAGTGAGAAAACCATATCAAATTCAGTCTTTCAGTGTCTTTGCTGATGTGTTTTCAGGTGCTTCCTCATACTCAGGATGCCCTGTCTGAACTCTCTAATGGATTTAGACAGCTACATCTTTTCTCTTAAAAGCCTAAATGCATTGGTGCTGCTGCTTTAACCAGTAGGTCAGTGGTATGAGCTTTTCCCTTCCTTGAATTCCCTTTTCTGCCAAGGAAGGTCTCCTAAGACAGCATCCATATAACCAGGCAAGCAGGAGCTTCCAAAGTGGGAGCCCTCCCTAACCACTTACTGAGATTTTACTAATTTGCCTATTTATATTTTCCCATAGGGAGATGACCTAATCACTTGGCTGCACTGTTATTCTTCTTTCTGTCTTGTCTTCAATCATGTGGAATTATTGTAGCAAACATGTACAGGCTAAAAGAAGTTTTTTCCATGTTTAATATTTTCTGTACTCTCACTGTAGATGTTTTGCTGGCAGGAAAAACTGCATTGACCCATGTCCTTCTAAATCCTGGACAATTTGGGTTAAGGTGTGGAGTTAAACTAACAGCAACTAATCACTCCAAAGATAAGGGACAAAAAACTTGCTGGAATTTCTAAAGTAGTCATCGGTGTGGAATGCTATGTATGGCCACTGCTGAGGTCCTTCTCTGCATGCTTTGGGGAATTTTCCCCTAAGTCAATGTTGGAAATATGGTGCCAACAAACTTTAAACATACCCAGGATTAAAACAGAGCTGAGCTGGGGGCATGTCACTTTTTCAGTTTAGACATTCAGCCTGGATTTGTCTCATCTAGCTTCAATATTTGTAGGTGATGAATCATCCAAACAACTTTAGATATCCAGCTCACACTCTATGAACCAAATGTCATGACTCAGCTTCATTTAAGCAAGATGAGATTTGCTACTTAAGTATAACTCTGGTGCAGATGACATTTCAGGGCAGGGTTTCCTCATGTTTGCTCATCTTTTCTGCTGGATTAGAAATTATTGCTCCAGTATGTCTTTTGAAAATTTTCTATATATATTAAAAGTAATAAATTACATTTCTGAAAATATAAATGTTTTCACCCCTCACTGAAGACTAGAAATATGAAAATCCCATTAAATTGGTTTGATCAAGCTAATTTTAGTAAAATCAGTATTTCATATATTTTTACCATGAGAAGTTCTGATGTAATTATTTATAGTATCTTTTGTACCTAAGATGTCTTGTGTATAAGAAATAAGTAAAAATATCTCTAACTCCCCTTCCTTCCCATAGAAAAACCACTTTAACAGTCAAGGAGAGGGACTTGAGCACTAAGTTTCTTCTCAATGGATGGACTTCAGATCCTGTAGCTGAGTCTCGTTCCTCAGTTCATGTGTATGCATTTTGACAAGCTGGTTTTAGGGATGGAGGGAACTAAGAATTGCTGACTGGATAGACCACTTGGTGGACAAGGAATTGGCTGGCTAGTCAACACATTGTTGCAGTCAATGGCTTGCTGTCAGAGTGGACATTGGTGACAAGTGATGCTCCTCTGGGGTCAGTACTGGGGCTGCCACTTTTTAACATCTTTGTCAGCAACATGCACAGTAGGATTGAGTGCACTCACAGCACTCCAGTAAACAACACCAAGTGTTAAAGAAGACATTGCCCAAGAATTCTCTCACCATTCAGGGAGTGTCACTCACACCACCCAGGCTTTCCCTGCTAGGACTGGAGTCTGTTCTCAGTGGGGCAGATGGGCTCCCTTTCAAGTCCTTGCACACACAATCATTCTCAGGTGTACTTCCTCCTTCAGCTCTATCCTGGGTTTTCTGCAGCAGAATCTAAGGTGTCAGATTTACCAAAATAAATAATTTAACAGAGTGATCTGACAACAGATCAACTTAAACTGACCCAGCAGAAAAAAACCTCTGGGCAATTAGATCCTCATGATTTATACACAGTATTATGATTCTGAGTTACCCATTCTGCTTAAAACTCCCTTATTTCAGCTGAACAAAAAACATTTCTCAAAACACCAAGCTGTATGGTACACTTGATGCAGGAAGGATGGGATGCCATCCAGAGGAACCTTGTCAGGCATGAAAGCTGGGCCCATGCAAATCTTGTTAAGTTCAACAAGGCCAAATGCAAGGTATGTAGGTCGCAGCAATCCCAGGCACAAGTACAGGCTGGGTGGACAATGGGTTGCAAGAAGCCCTGAGAAGATGATTTGCAGGTGTTGGTAAAGGAGAAGCTCAACATGACTCAAAAAATATGTAGTTGCAGCCCAGAAAACCAGTTCTGTCCTGGGCTGCATAAAAAGCAGCATGGCTAGTAAAGCAAGGAGAGAATTCTGCTACTCTGCCCTAGACTCCCAAGACTCTCCCTGCAGTGCTGTGTCCTGCTTGAGGCCCCCAGAAGAAAAAAGACATGGACGTCCTGGAATGAGTCTGGAGGAGGGAGACCAAGATAGTCAAAGGAATGGAGTACCTCTCCTGTGAGGACAGCCTGAGAGAATTGAGGCTGTTCAGCCGGGAGAAGAAAAGGCTCCATGGAGACCTTATAGCACCTTCCAGGACCTACAACAGGCCTACAAGAGAGCTGGAGAAGAACTTTCAAGAAAGCCATATAGTGATAGAACATGGAAGAATGGCTTCAAACTGGAAGAGAGCAGGTTTAGATTATGTATAAGAACAAAATTATTTACTGTAAGGGTGGTGAGGCACAGGAACAGGTTGCCCAGAGAAGTTGTGGATGCCCCTCCTCTGGAAGTGTTCAAGGCCAGGTTGGATGGAGCTCTGGGCAACCTGGTCTAGTGGAACGTATCCATGCCCATGGTGGGGAGGCTTGAAATTAGACTGTTTTTAGGGGAGGCTTGGAATTAGACTGTTTTTAAAGTCCCTTCCAGCACAAACCAGTCTATGATTCTACAACATAAACCCTTATAGAGATTTCACATGCTAGTTTCTACACTTTGACTTAACTTGCAGTTAAGCTGTGCAGAAGATCACACTGGTAAAGGCCAGTGTCCAAATCAGACACAGAGGTGTCCTGCAAAAATCAATTTCATCAACAGAAGGGAGAGAGTCCACAGAGCCATACACCTGTGGGGTCCTTCTCCAGTTTTTGGAGGATGCATCCCCTTTTTCATCCTAAATTCCTGATTATGTGCTACCTTTTTCCTTTCCCCTTGTCTGAGGTACAGACCAGGAAGGCACAGACTTCCCGAACACCCTACCACATATTCCCCCTTCAACATGTATTTTCCCTGCATCACGTATTCTAAGATCATTAAATTTAGTTTTAAGCCCACCCTGGTAAGAGAAGTTCATACTCCTAAGTCTATTCAGTCTATTCACATCCCCCTAAAGTTTAAAAATTGAGATTGTGCTCAGTTCTGCAACAAACTTGCAAAGCTTGATGCTTGTAAAGACCTCCATACCCATTCTTCCAGAACCTGGTTGGTCCTTTCAGATGATTAGTTACATACTTTCTTCGTAAAGACCCCGACACCCATTCTTCTGGAGCCTGATTGGTTCTTTCAGATTATCTAACTACTGGTAAAGACACAGACACCCATTTCTCTTATTGAAGCCAAAGCTTTTTTTTAAACAAAAACCATCCAATCTTAAATACCTCCATCTCTCATTGGTAGTTTAGCAGTATTTAAAATATGTTGTCCAGTATTTAAAATTTCCCTCCTTAATTCAATCCTGATTTTGTCTAGTTTGCGCTTGCCCTCGTATTCTACTGTTTATTCTTTCTGCTATCAGAAGTTCCTTCTCTGTGTGGGTTGCAAACCAACTGACTCCCTTCTTTTCATCACTAGCTTCTTGTGGCTTGCTGCACAGGGTGTATTTTTCAGGTACTGTATTACATAGATTTGTTCTGGGCCTTACAAGCTCTTCTTCCCTTTTAAAAGTGTAAAACTGGGTATATGACTTCAGCAAGAGTCTCACCTTTTCATCATCTCTGGATACTCAAGACTCCAACACAATACCAAAATGACACTATATTTAATGGGTGCTACCTGCTCCCTGTCAGCCACAATATTATAGCTGGGCTCATGTTTAGTTGGTTAGCCATCAAAACTCCACAGTCCTTCTCTGGGGCTACGGGTTCCCAAGTCACAGTTTTTCACTCCATACGTCTAACTTATATTCTGTACTTCTACATGTGTAACCCAACTTTTTTAGCATTGAAATGATTTATTTTTAATAAGTTTATTTCACCCAGAAATCCAATTTCCTCTACAGAACTAATCTGTTCTTATTACTTATAGTGTCAATAGTATTTGTACCAGCAGCAGGTTTTATTAGTAATTGTTTTAACACCTCCTCTCCAATGATTAATAGATCAATCAAATAGCTTTGGCCAGATGAACAGAATACTACAACAACTCAACAGAAACCTCTACATTTTGATAATTAAGCAACAACATCTCACCAATTTACAAACTACTTAAAATGTGCTAAAGTGATATTATAGAGTGCTAAACTTTAATCACAACATAGGGTAATTTTTTTGCCAGTCACTTAACAGCATCAAGCTGTAAGTACCGTGACAGCATGCTTATCTCTGTCAATAAAGATCGGTGTCTTATCAAAAGCATACGTTTTTTAGCTCTCTTAGACTCTCTAATGCAGCTTCATCTTGATGTTACACTTACAAGTACTATTTGTCTATTTTACTAACTTGTGAGAAGCATTCAGAATGCTACATGCAGCACCACATTATCATTATCTGCCTATCTGATGGCAAACACTTTGCTGTCCTCCACCTTTTTGTGCTACCTACATGTTCCTATCTGATAAGCACTGGTAAAGATTGTTTCCTCATTGGAGAACACCATCCTCAGTAATAAAAACTGCAGTTTCCAGTATGTCTAAAAATCAGATGAATCTTCTTGGCTGGTACTTAAATTTTGCATTGAACCATGTGATCAGTCAAATCCACACCACACAGATGTCAGCTGGTATCACGGTTTTGTTCCATGGTAGTGTACCACAAAAATGATTAAATTAAAATTTACATTAATAACTTAGGAATACAGACAGGTTTCAAGAAATGTATATGAGAAGTATTTAAAAATCCTGACTAATGATTCAGGAGTTAAATAAACAAATTATGAGTATACATAGATACATAAAATGTTATATTTTTTTTTCTTCTGAAGAGATTCATCACATGCATCTTTATTTTGTGAGCTCTTTCAACTTCTGATATAAGTTTGATTTTTCACTAGAGATTTTAATATATCCAGTTGTTGTCAAATCAATAGTTTTTATTTAATTCCAATGAGAATCATTCATACTGATATGTCTATTTTAAAATAAATTATCAATTAAAATAGAAAGTCTGCTTCCAAGGTAGAACAAAAAGAGAAAAGGTTAGTGACAGGTTCATAATCAAAGCTCCTGTCTTTATTGAGAAATAAACACTTGTGAGGATTCTCAGTGTGTTTTATAGTCTTAACAGCTGTCAGGTCTCCCTTGATTGACCCTGAATAAAATCTAACTAGGGGTGTCAAAAAAATATGTCCATCAACTTTGCTCATGCATTACAACATAAAAATTGACTGGAGTCATTGACTACAGGTAGCAGTGAGCAAAACTACACAAGATAAATACTCTGGTTTGTGGATACCCATTCAATCCACTTTCATCTGCCACCTTGATTTTTGGATTGGGCACTCATGGATAAAAAGTAGGTGATCTGAAAAAATCGTGTGTGTCTTTTAAAAGACAGTATCATGTTATGTTACTCCCTTCACAGAAATTTATGTTACATGGTGTTAAACCATGGGCTAAGCTTAATGTAACACGATGCATTAAAAACTGCACATCATGATTGCAATGTGTGTCAGAACAATGAATTGCTATATCACATATCTCTTCATTTGTACGTAGGGGACCCATGGAAATAATTCGCAAAAGGATATATTCTCCTTTTGATGCACACACATAAATCCTTTTTTTTTCTCACTACTTCCAGTTCTTCACCTAATGGTTGGTCTGAGCTAAGAAAAACTGCTTTTTAAAAAGCCTCAAGTTAGCTAGAAAAGGTTTGAGTCGTAGCTAAACATTTACTATGGGCACAGTTTAACCCTGAAAACTGTAGGAGATGGCTGTTTTGTAACCTATGCTCCCCAGTACTGTCATATTTGAGGAATCACCATTGCTGCCATCTCTACCCAGGGTAAATTGTACTGTCACTATAACTTTGCTGAAAATGAGTAGGTTTCCATCTGATTTTATACCACCACTTCCCAGTGGGCTACTTCCTTTTCACAGAAGCATAGTTGAAACCAGAATCCGTCCCGGTGGGGTTTGGAGAAGGTATAAAGGCAGAAATGAGAAAGAACTTCACCCCTGACCCTTTTCAGCTTCTGCCTGGTATCTCCTTTCTCCTTTACTTAGTTTCCCTATGTAACTGAGCCTTTCCTGTAACAAAACAGCTCCCACTTGAATCACCATATTTAGTAGGTATCTTACAAACTGTGCAACAGCAATCCATTTGATCCTTGTTCAATTCCATACCTGTGTAACTTGCCTGTATCTGTGGTGTTGAACAACTCTTTAAGTGTTTTGGGAGGATATTTGTAGAAGACAATTTTGACCAGGAATAATCACCTCATAAGACAGTGGATCAAGAAGTTTGCACTGCAAGGAATACTGATATTATCTCATATGCTGAAAGCCAGGGAAATTAATTCTTGTGCACTTAGATGGTGCCTAGCTCTGTGTTGGCAGCTGTACAGAGGCTAATTTTATCTACTTAACATATATTAAGTAAACACAAATAACTTTTATTGAAAATCTGATTTCATTTTGTAGTGTCCTTTGGGGATGCTGAATGAAATTTGATTTTCCTAAAAAAAAAAAGATAAAATTTGAAGGCTAAATGATTTCCACATTTTGTTTGATCATAAATGAAAATGAAATTATAGTCAGATTGCACATGGTTTTGATGGGTAAACAAAATAGTATAAAAGCTCATTGAGCATTTAGTTATTAAAATAATGGTCTAGTCCTCAGCTGAAGCACATATGCATTTGGTCATGGGTTTTTTCAAGCTGTTGAAACCAACTGTCAGTCAAGGTGGTGGAAACTGTCACTGGGGCTCAGTGGACTAAACCCTAGTGGCTGCACCTCCCTCTGCAAGGTTTGCTCTGACCTCAGCAGCATAGGTGACATGTTGTCTTAAATTTGAACTATACCCGGTGACAAATGTATTGGCTCTAAAGTTGAAGTGAACTACTGGTATAACAAAATAGCTTCACTGCAGAAAATCCTTTATTAAAGACAAGAAAATAAATTTAAAAGGGAGATAGGGATATGATCAGAATGCAGGATTAATAAGACAGTATTTGCACACCTTACAAGTTGACTGTTTCTTATGGGTAGTGTTGAATTGGGAAACATATTAATTGGGAACTGTCACTATAAAAGGGACTTGTGGCACTTGACTCAAAGTGCTTTTGAGTATGTCTGCTCTTTTCTTGTGATGAAGGATATGTATGGCCTTAGTTTCTTAATCTGATCTTTCACTGAGAAGTTATGAGTTGTAGGCAGTGCTTTGCACTCTGGTGTGCTTGCTTGCAAGTATATTAGGCACACTGTGCACACTCCAGATTAAATATATACTACATAATTGTTTATGTGTGCAGACATTTGAGCTCACCAGGCTGACAAGCTGCTTCCATGAAATGGGAATGAGCAGTAATTACTATATGTTCTGTTACCTACAAGAATGTAGATAGACTCTTTTTAGACAGAACACATTGTGAATAGGCAGTAACAATTAAGTAAAGTTTACTAAAATAAATTTGTACAAAACATGTAACAAACTGAAAATATTGCTTATGTGGAGCCAGATGAAAACTGGAATGACCAGGTGACACTGGTCAGAGAAGAGGAAATCATATTCACAGCAACTGCAGCTTTACATGTGAGCTGCTGGGAAGGTGCAATACAGGGGAATACGTAACGATATGTTTAGGGATCCCACATATGGAAAGACTTGCTCCGTATGGCAGCATAGCTACAGCATCAGCAAATTATGTTTAGGTAACTACATCTATGCAACAGTGCTCTCATAACAATTAGGGCTAATATATCTTATGAAAAACCTTCAACCAGATGCAACACAAACAGAATGCTGCCAAAAATCACTGAAAAATTGACAGATTCTGTATCTTCCGAAAGGTACAACAGGACTCACAGTCTTCATAAAGGATTGTATTCAACTCCAGTGTAACATCATTAATTCATACAGAAATGTACCTATTATTGATTAGGCGAGAAATTGTTTCAAAGGAGTTCTGGAAAACAAACTCCACACATATACGTCTATTTATAAAGGAGTATCTGCCTTGAAAAGCATTATACCTATTTCCCTGGATATCCAGATATCCATATGTTTAGAAATAAAATTACTGGGGTTTTAAATGCTAATTAATATTTTAAATTATTAATACAAATATGTATTAATAACAAAGTACATTGTGCTTTCTGACATATTTTACAATATATTCCATGAGCCACCAGTAACATCTTTTTCACAGTACCATCATATATGCTTAAATATGAACACAGACTTGGTATACTTTCATCTATTTTGTTAAGTGAATTAGCTGTAAGAAAACAATTCCATTTTACTTCTAAAATTCAGTAACTGAGCCCAAGCACTGTCAGTAATGCAAGTTAATGCTTCAGGGCTAGAAATAAAACATTTTTAGCCATTGGAAACATGAGTTATTTTCTTAATATTGCTGCTTCTAGGCAATTTTTATTTTTGTACTGTTATTTGTTGTTGGCCTTTTCACTTATTGAACAACTTTGTCAAATATAGAAATTACACTGAAGATTATTCTTGAAAAAAAATTCATGTGTAGGTGTATGGTGGTAATTCTTTTACTACTTTAGCTTTATGTGCAGACTTCTGTATTTTCAAAGAGTATGTAGCATAACTGAGTTGCCTTGGAATTTTTTAGAGAACAGCTTCAGTCCTGGCATGACTTAATACAGCTTTCTAAAGACAGATTATGATTTGAATTTCTGGAAAAGTAAGGGGCTGCATTTTGCTTTGTCATTGGCAGAATGCTGCCCTCCTTCCTCCCCCTCCTTCACAGTTGATTGCGGATTTGTGTATCAAATACCTAATACATCTTTGAACTTGTTCCAGGTCGTACTTGTTCATGGAATTAAGCTAGTGTTGATTTTGAGACCTGTTCTTCCTTCAGCAATAACCTGCCAAGCAAAGGCTGTGTGTCTTCCAGGTCTCCTGGGTAGGCTTGCTGGGCTCTTTAAGAGTGGTCATTTTCATCCTCCTGTGCAGGTAATACACAACTCTGGACTTGAGCAGTCTTGGCCTTGCTTATACCATGTCTGAATGGGGCCTGGAGGTGCCAGCCACTTTGCCACAGCTGCTGGCTAGTGACCTGCAACTGTCATGTCACCAGAAGCAACATGACTTCCTTCCTTGCAGCCAGCTTTTCTCAAGAGATATAGATCACTTGCAATGCCAAAGGTCAGGGCAAGCCACTAACACAGGACAAAAGTATGTGGGGACAAAAAAATCCTCTGTAGACCTTCCTAACTGCACTTCACTGAAAATGTATTTGTCTTTCTGCCCTTATTTGTTCACTGAAGTTTTGTTTTGTTTTTTGTTTTTGTTCTTTTTTTCCTTTAAATATTCAAACCCTAGGGGTTGTTTTTTTCCAGAAATTTATATCCTTAAGTGGTTAGCCTCTACTAAGTATATCCATAAAGGAAAACATTCCTTGAACCAGCAGTCAATTTTAACTATAGGACTGGGCTTCCAGTGCTAATCTTGCCTATTTATTGCTTTTACCAAGCACCAGACACTAAGGGGACAGACAGGTTCTGTTAGAGATCCTTGGCAGAATTATGACAACAATAAGTGGTAGTGTTAAACATTTAGTTTAACCATTAAACAATAGCTTAACAATTAGACCTTTCTTTTCCTTAGCAGGATTTCATTACTAGTATAGCACAGAATTTACTATGAGAATATCACAGCATTTCTATTAACAGAATTACACACAGAATGGGTCAGGTTGGAAGGGACCACAGTGGGTCATCTGATCCAACCTCCCTGCTCAAGAGAGGCATCCTAGACCACACAGCACAGGATTGTGTCTAGGCAGCTCTTGAGTATCCCCAGTGAGGGAGACTCCACAACCTCTCTGGGCAACCTGTTCCAGTGCTCAGCCACCTACACAGTAACAAAGTTCTACTCATGTTCAGGTGGAACTTCCTGGGCATTAGTGTCTGCCCATTGCTTCTTGTTCTATTGCTTGGACTAGAAAGAGCCTGGATCTGTTCTCTTAACACCCTCTTTTAGATACTTAGAGATATTTACGGGGTCTCCTCTCAAATCAGTGTAGTGCAATCTCTAAATAGTGAAATATACAATTTATAATACAATTTCTTTTATGATTTCTATTCACATGGACCCTCTGCAGATTGGGTTGGATCATAGCACACTGTTTACAGTATCAAGATAACAATCAGAATCTAGACTCAAAAATCATATGAAAGAACATGAGTCACTTCTCTCAATCCTCTGAGGAAACAAATGAAGGCAGAGGTGTCACTGGCTATTGGGATGTCTCAGGACTGACTGACCACTGGTCCAAGTTCCTCCTCAGGGTCCATTCCAGATTTACAGAAGCTGCCCTGGGCATGCAGGCAGACACTGCTCTGAGACTGCACACAGACACTGCTCTGGGGCTGCACACAGACACTGCTCTGGGCTGCACACAGACACTGTTCTGGGGCTGCACACAGACACTGCTCTGGGGCTGCACACAGACACTGCTCTGGGCTGNCCCTGGTGCACAGGACTTTCAGGGCCCTGATAATGGGGGGAGAGAGCACAAGCACGGCACCAGAGAATGGCTGCTTGCCTTGTGAAATGGCGTTAATCATTCGGCCCTCATTCCGGAGGTCGGGAGCGGGAGGTG
>VXBI01007342.1:184217-194217 GCA_013397375.1 Toxostoma redivivum
GCCTCGGCGGCTCCGCCCGGACGGCGCCGCCCCGCCGCCCGGCCCTCTCCACTGCGCCGGGGCAGGGGGGGAGGCGCGCGGCTCCCGCCCGCTACGGTGGTGCCGCCCGGGCGGGGGGTTCGGCGCATGCGCGGCGCGGGGCTGCGCAGTCACGGCGCCCGCTGCCATGGCCGACCCACGCCTCAGGCAGATCAAGATCAAGACCGGCGTCGTGAGGCGGTGAGTGGCGGCTGGGGCACGGTCCGGACGTGCCGGGCCGAGGCACTGTAGCGGGGCTCCGTGCGGGACCGTCCGTGCCGTGCACGGGGCCGGCTGTGTGGCGCGCGGGCCCGCGGTGCTGTGCGGGGCTGGCGGGCTGTGCCGGAGAGCGGCCCTGGCACGGGCTCCTACCGCTCACATACCGCCGTCGGGAACAGGCCGCGCTTTTCCGGGTTTGAATGCGGGCTTCGTTCCCTTTCGTTAGTGCCTTTGGGAGTCGAGGGTAGTTACGCAGGGCAGTCTCGCCGAGGCATGGAGCCTCAGATGTTGGGGTTTTTTTAACCAAAGCTGCTGTTGAATATTTCTGGTTCAGAAGTTGCAGAACCAGTGGCATCACGGAAGCAATTAGGTTAGCAAAAGACCTCTGAGATCATTGAGTCCAAACACCACCACCTTGTTAACTAGATCCATAGCACGCTAGTCTTTCCTAAAACACCTCGAGGGATGAGGACTCCACCACCTCCCTGGGCACTCCTGGTAGATTCGTCGCCAGAGCCTTGATCTTCCCTGGTTTTAAGAGAGTCATAGCTTTTAAGGGAAGCGTATCTGTCAGGATCACTCTCATTATAGCTTTAAACACTGTTTGGCCACGATGGGGTTTATTAAGCCTACAAAGACTACACTGACTCAGGCAGAGGCAAGAATTCATTTGTGTGCTGGATGAGGATTTAAATAGTGCAGTTTCATACAATCAACTTTATGTTATGACTTCGCAAATTCCTGTCAATAAGATATGCACATTTTCTTGTATTTGATTCACTTTGAAAGGTCGGACTTGAATAGAAAAGTTGTCACTGTTGCTTTTAGTTAAAGGGACTTCATTATTTCTTTGAACATAGGAGCAAACCAAACAACTGTATGCATTTCAGAGCTAGTACAAAGAAAGGTTAAAAACGTTTGGGTAAACAATACAAATGTAGTCAACAGGATTCAGATTTGCTTTTGGAGAATGTCCATGTGAATAAGCAAGTAAACTTGGCTTGAGTGTGTTTCGGAGTAGCAACAAGCGTTATCTACAGTTACTCTGTATTCTCTAAGTGAAGGTAACTTTGAAAAAAAAGGGAGAAAAGGAATATTATCTTAATTCCCTGTGGGGGCATGATACAGTGGCAGTTTCCAGTTCTACGACAGCTGCACACAGATACGAGAAATTGTATGGCTCTGTCCCAGTCCACCCTTCTTTCTCTAACCAGAAGCCTAATTATGCATTCTGCTACAGTGGGCATACATGTAACCTGTGTCAACTTGGGAACGTTAATATTGTCCCCTTATTTTGAGCTAGAGCAACTCCATAGGTATTTTTTTCCTGGTGCATGAGAAGACTTGCATAGGGGCATATTAAGCATTCTAGCATTCTATAAAGTGACTGACTTAGCACTTCAGTTAATTTTCATTAGGTTTTCTTCTGTTTTCAGTTTAGAAAAGCACATTGAATCTAGCATGTAATATTGATTTCCAACCATGTTCAGTGCTCAGACTTTAAGAATACATCAAAAAAATATAGGGGTCAAGAACTGTTAGGATATAGAGAGCTTTTTCGACATTTCATTTGACTTCTGTTAATCATCTGTTGTTGCATTTCTTCCTCATTAGTTACCTAACGCATCACTTTTTTTCCACACTAAGAATTAAGCAGCTGTTCTGCTTTGGTATTTATTTTTTAGCTGTAAATCATAAATTCTTTGTGTACTCCTCTCAAGAGACTGTATTTTAGGTTGTAGGTAATTTACTTCCTTGCACATTTCTTGCACTGCTGTGTATCAGTGAAAGAAATTTAAACTAGAAATAGGGAGATCTTTTGCTTTTTTGGCAAATCTGATATCCAGGCTCTTGGTGATTTTATACTTTCAATAGTTTATCATTTAAAAGAAGTATATTTGATGAGCATGAGTAGTAATGTTTTCTGTATTTGTGGGTTATGTCCTAGCAATACTTCTCATTTAATCGCTTCAAAATAGTTTTACCCTCAGTAAATCCAAACAACTACCCGCTGGATAGTGAGAGAATTGATTAGGGAAAGAAAACCTTCTGAAATATCTTATTTGCATTTCAGATTGGAAATAATTTTAAAAACCACTGCAAACAAAGTAAGTCGGGTTGCCTGAAAATAGCACTGACATTTGCCCATAGTTTCAATCTGATTAAGTGGAAGTGACACGGGTAGATTAGAATGAGACTAAGACAATTCACATTGCGATTGTGTTAGTTTAACTTTAACAATCTTTTAACACGCTTGTTTAAATGTGGCTGACATACCATAATTACAAATCTACAAGCCTTGATTATAGAATTTTACATCATGAACCTATGGGGAAAGTGTATTGATTTTTTGTGAAGCAATTCCTTTGTTTTTTTTTAAATTTACCATTCTAAAACTGTGATGTCTTCTCAAGATTGTTGTTTTGCTGCACTGGTGTTGATTCTCTTTGTGAAATAGCATCCTACTGCTAAGCAATTTACACTGATTCTCCCCCTCACTCCAAGCACAGGAAGTTCTGCAAGTTACACAAAACTGTTGGTCTGATTTTAAATATAAATGTGAACAATTCTCTTAAACAGAATTATTTTACTGGTGAGTTCAGGATATATTTTGTGCAAGAGAATTATGGAGACTGCAAAGACTCCTTTTGCTTGTTCACTGTATTGCTAATCCAAGCACAAAACTAGTTTGTGTTCTTAGTTACTCAAGAAGTTTGCTATTTCTGGTGTGAGTCAGAAATTTTCTCCATCTTCACTGTATGTTGTTGCTTTATTGCGTGTTGCCCATTAGCCATAGACTCTCACTGTGACTCACAGCACCAGTGTATTGATAAGAAGCTCAGGTGTCTCTTCTTTATTTTTGTTATAATTAGAAGATTGTGTGCTACAACTGTTTGTTAGCTCAGTTAATGGGAAGGGCTAGGATATCTCATATTATTTGTGTGTTGAGGAATGATCTGCAGAACTGTTCAGCTCTACTGAGTCAGCATGATAAAGTGATTTAATGTGTGTACACTGCACATCTGAGAGCTCAGGGGTTCAAGAGTGTGAGTGTACAGAATGCTCTGTTGGATACAAGCTGACTCCCAAAGCCACTAACTCTAAAGGGCTAAATAACCCTTTTCAGAGTGCAGATTGTGCATCTGTTGCCGAGGGTTGTCACCAGCTCAATCCTGGAGTTGTAAATTTGGGTTCAGTGTTAGCCAAGTGTGGTAATTGTGGTCCAGAGCTACCTAGATACATCTTAAGCACCTTTTGTAGTGCTCCTTGTGCCAGGATCCAATACATAAAGTCTTGAATTGGCCCTATGTTTGAAGACTGCTTAGAATCTTTGAGACTTACTAATATAGTCTCATTCCCAGATAAAAACCCCTACTTTATGTGGTCTGAGAAAAGAGTGCACCTGCATTTATGTGTTGTCTGAGGTAACATCTATGACATACATAGTCACCAACCTGGATAATTAGTTGGAAGGTTTAGAAACAGACCTTACTTTCTTTGAAGGTTTGATTCTATTTCTCTGATTCTTTTCAATACAAGTTTTCTTCAAACTTCACAATAACGAACAGTACCTACACATATCTTAAAAAGCTGTGACAACGCACAGTTGTTGCTGTGGAAATTGCATAGTATGTTGGTTTGTTTGGGGTTTTATTTAATGGATTTGATTCCATTTGTTATACCTTTAGAGCAGACCTAAGTGATTCTTTTATAGAAATATTTCACAAATTTAAATTAGTAATGATCAGATCTGTAAAAGATTATCTCTCACATTCCTTCTTCCATCCCACTACCTTTATAAAAAAAATCCGGCATCTCAGGTTTTTTGTGTTTACCATTATCTTCTGCACTGAGGCAAAACTGTCTTCTGCATGTTGATGCTGACCATAATAATCTATTAATGTTATCATTTTAACGGGCAAATTAAAACATGCCCAAGCAAGTTTATAACCGTAAGTGTTGCTAGTGATACAATATTAAGGAGGAAAGCATTTTTTTTCCTTTTTTAAAATTTTCATTTGGGTGACAATATGTGCAAAACTGTGACTTTTAAGCTTCAGTTATTTAAGCAGTCTTTCAGAAGTTTGGAGGTACAGTAGTTCCAGTTGCTTGCTGGTACCAGTTTGGTGGTTTTATGCATGTGTGTAGTACTTTTGTCATTATTTTTCTTCATGGCAGGGAGCCACATACCTGTGTGGATTAAACAGTTACAAATAATTATTTTCTGTTGAATGTGGATCCATGGGAAATCAAGAAAAATGGTATTAAATTTATGGTAATGCTTTATATACAGGAGATGAATTATGGCTATGCTAACAACCAAAATCCATCCTGGCTTGACTTTAAGTATTATTGAATTATATGGATCATATAGGTGGAAATCTCATTCAAGATCACGAGGTCCATTGTTTTTTCTTTTAACTGTAGTAAGCCTTTCTGATGGATTGTGAATTGCCTACGCACATAATATGACTGCAATTCTATTCAATTTTTCTCATTATTTTAGCACTTACAGTTACTCCCAGATGGGAGGGGCCTAGAGGGGAAGAAGTAGGTTCTGTGTTCTTTTCCTCCCGAACAAAAAGTCTTGACTGAAGATGATGCCTGGGTTATAAAGGGAAAATGAAGTGAAGATCTTTGGCAACCTGAATTGTTTCCACATCAGAGACTTCATTTCTTGTTCTTCTCTAAAACTGAAGTTCTTTGGCTTCTTAGCATTTACAACTTTACAGTCTGTAGAGGCAAGAACAAGTGAACCCCTGAAGATTCAGGGAGACTCTAATAACAGATAATGATACAAAAATTTTTAGCTTTACAAGTAATTTTCAACTTGAAATGATTTTCAGACTTTAAAAAATCATATATCTGATTTTCATCTTTTTTACAGTAATAATCCTTGAGAAAACCCAAGATTGCAAAATTACCCTGAAATGCCATGGTAAATCTAACTGTTCTGGAAGTTGCATCTGTTAGATGCAGAAGGTGCTAAAAATTATGCATATATTTGTGTATTATTACATCTTGAGTCTTAAAAGAGAAAATTTATCTTTGGTGATGGTTTTGTTGCTAGAAGAAGAAAATAAGCTCATAAACTTGGTATCCTGTCTAAGTCAGAAAGTAGGCACTCATGGCTTAGAAAACATGCCACTTTGCACACCTGGGTCATGTACTGTATTTATTCATCCTTCCTTGGCTTTTCCTCTTGGGCCCTTTAATCTGTGAAGTTTGTTATTCTTATGAAGCCTTAGTGAACCCAAGAGTGTACATAAGTAAAATTTGCAGATTAGGGACCTGGTTTTTTAAGCTCTGCGGGTAGCGATTAGCATATTGCCAGTGTTATTCAGTTGCTGAATTACTTGTCCTATAATTATGCATTGTGTTAATACGTTATACCATAAGAAAAATTACTATTATACTGTTACTATTAATACTAATATTTACTATAATAATTTTATTATACTATAAGGAAAAAAGCTGTACCTTGTACAGCTGCACTATTATGTACTTCTGAGTTTGAACTAAGTTAGCATAGATATCTCACTATGTAGTCAATAAATACTGTCACTCTTAGCACTCTTACTGTGCTCTTGAGCTGAATCCATAGCATGTTAATATGCTATAGTTAATGGTAACATTAGTTCTGAAGAGATGTGTGTCCTTTCAATAGTGCATTTGCTCAGTAGCAAAACGGAGCAGTTCCCCCTCATCTTCTTCAGAGCTCTGCTTGCTCAGTCCAGGCAGGAAAATGTTCTTGTGTTGATTTTTCTAATACTGGAAAGAAGTCTGAATTTGATGGCTGAAGCACACAGGTGCCATTCTAGCTTATGTAGAATCTGAATTGTCAGCAACTGCTGGATTTGGGGGGAACATGAGGAGTAGTAGCATGTGCTTGCTCTATCCTTGTACCGTTTCACCACTTTTATTCTATGCATCCTTTAGTAGTTCCTGTCTGCAACTGTGGAAGAAGGTAGAATTTTTATCTATGTACAGAGGATCTTAATTTCATTATACATGCAGAAAACCCCCATTGTGCATAATTTTTCATCTGTCAAATCTCAGATTGACTGCCCTTCGTACTGATTAGAGAGATAGGTCTGCTTGCTACTGCTAAGGTTGCAACTACAGGAGATGACAGTGTCGATGTATATGGACTGGAGTAAGAATGTAGGTGCCTTCATGAAGTGAAAAACAAGGGTGATTTGGGGCTCTTTCTGCAGCAGCTGGAAGTTAGAACACCACTTGCAGCTCTGCCCTCTAAGCAGACTGGGGGTGAAGTCCCTTGAGAAATCAAAGTGATTCTTAGTATGGAGATCTCATTTCTTTCTCCCCTTCTCTGGTTTCTGATCCTAGTCAAACCTTTTGCTGAGCTCACTCAAGTTGCCTAACACAGGAGAAAAACTGTCATGTAGTTGTTGTTTGTTTGGGGTTTGTTTGGTTTTTTGTTGTTTCCCATTTTTGGGCAGGTGATTGTTGTTGTTTTCTTTCTTGGTTTTTTGGTTTGTTTTTTTTTCATTGTATTAATTTCCTGCGGTTTTGGTATGGAGAGATCATTTGAACATTAGTGGAGTCAGAGGTGTGTGCTAGAGCCAGGAAGGGGAAGACCTCTGTTCACCAATGGTCAGCTTTTTTAGTATCTCGAACCATCTTGTGTTATTTTGCTCTTCAGGTTGGGGAGCTGAAGTGAGGAAGACAGAGTGAGTAAAGAAAAATGAATAAGGAAGTAAATCATAATGATATGGAAAGGATATTTTATTCTCCTCCTACCTTAAGATTCTGTCGCCCTGTGGACTCTTCTGAGTTTAGTCTCCAGCTTTAAAAAAATAAAACTGTTTCTTACAGAGAAAACAGAAATTGTGCAATTATTAAGTTAAGTGATGTGAAAGTCAAATGTGTAAAGAATTTTAAAAGGCCAGCAGCCATAGCTAGGAGCTGACCTCTTGTCTGTAAAAACACTTACAGTTTAGTTTTGTTCAGTGATTAAAAGTTCCTTAACTTGATTTCTAGAGGCAGGTATACCACCAGAAATGTCACTTTATTTATTTCTTTATATTCTTTCCCTAGTAGTTAACTACTGACTGGCAGTAGAGAAAGGTGTAGAATAACTGGATCTTATGTTTCTACTTTTTCATCGTGAAAGACTGGGAGATTCTAATAAAATACTTTTTATTCTGTTTGAGTTATTTTCATCCATTGTTTCTAGGTGTATAGACCTCTTCTTCTGGGTCCATGAAAAATAACTAAGGAAAGCAAGCTTGTTGTCAATAGATTTAAGTCAGGTATGTGGGAGCCCTCACTTCAGTTGAACATTTATGTATAGCTGAAAAGAGCTAATATGAATGGAGACTTGAAGAATGAGAATAAGTTAACACTTACTGTATGCAGTTGTTTGTCAGTTTTTACTTTTTTAACATTTGGTGTTAGAAAGGAAAGGAAGAACTTGAGAATTTTTTTATTTTCCATGTGCCTCAAATCAAAAGCTCTCATATACTTTATGGTAGTTTGTGGAAATGCCAACACTTGCTAGAAAGCAGAATGATATGTGTTAACTGCCACAAAATATATTAAAAAATGAAACTTCTTTGCAGATAATGTGTTTTTTTCACGTCTGACCCAACTGCAAAATACTTTATACCATTATTTTAATTGTGACTCTTTATTTTAGTATTTTGAAATGGTTACACAGAAATGGTTAATTTAAAAAAAAATAATTACTATCCTAAAATTTGAGGCCTTATTTTGAAACTCCAGCTTAAAAGAAGAAGAGTGACATGTAAATAACACTTTAATGTCCAAAAGAAATACTGAGTCTGTGTAGAGAATAAAAAGAGCAAATCTACGTTGACTTTGAATGTTTAGATATTTTATAGACATGTTGGGTAAAACTGGACTTGGGCAGATTTCTCTATCCGCTTCTCTAAGACTTTTCTGCATTTTCAGAACAGATCAACCTTACAGTTTATAGTCATAAAATTATAGTCAATGATTGGCAAATATAACTCAGAAAATTACAACTTTTAGGAATTTGTGGGTGTTAGGTATACAGTACAAAATCAAGCCTTTGTTTTATTGAGTGATATCTTGATTTGAACATAAGCATATCTTTAAGCCTTCCAAATAGTATTTTTGTGCAACAGTTTTTGGCTCAAGAAAGTGCACAGCACCATAATGTCACAGAGATGTTGTGCTGGTTTTGCACAGCTTAGTTTTTGTAGTGGGGTGGCCACAGAGGTGGCTTCTGTGAGAAGATGCTGGGAGCTTCCACCATGTCTGGCAGAGCCAATCCCTGATGGCTCTGAGGATGGACATGCTGCTGGCCAAGCCTGGGCCGATTAGAGATGTTGGTAATGTCTCTGTGGTAACGTATTTAAGAAGAAAATTAAAACAAAGTAAGCCCAGTTTTTCCTAGCCAGAGAAGAGAAGGAGGTGAGAATGTGTGAGGGAAACACCATGGAGACACCAAAGTCAGTGCAGAAGGAGGGAAGGAGGTGCTCCAGGCACTGGGGAGAGATTCTCTACAGGCCATGGTGAGACCATGGTGAGACCATTGGAACCATGCTGGGAAGTTCATGGAGATCTGTGTCCTGTGGGAGGGACCCCATGGTCTTACAGGGGAGAACTCCTCTCCTTAAGCAGCAGAAGAAAACCGCGGGCAAGGAACTGACCAAAATCCCCACACCCTGTCTTCCTGTGCTGTTGGTGGGAAGGAGGGAGGAGTTGGGGGGAAAAGGTGTTCTTTAAGGGCTTTTTTTTATTTCTCATTATCCTCCTCTGATGTTCTTAGCAATAAACTTACTTTGTACCTCTAAGCTGAGCCTGTTTTGCCCTTGGAGTGTTTTCTGCTGCTCCTCAACTCATGAACCTTCATTAAATTTTTCCCTCCTCTGCCCGGCTGTAGGAGGGGAGGCTGAGCAAGTGGCTTTCGTGGGTGCCTGGGGTGTGGCCAGCGTCAGACCATGACAGGGATTTATGTCAGTCCTGTGGATGTCTCTGAATTTGGGAACCTGTTAACTCTGTATGTCAGGAAGGAGAAAGAGCCATAGGAAATACACTGGCATAACTCCCTGGATTGAATAGGAGATGTGCTCGCCTAGCAGACTTAATTTCTGAAGAATTACATCAGTATAAACTATCAGCATGTGAGAGCCATAGAACACTTGAGCTGGCTCAGACCATCTGTCAGTATTTACATAGATAGATCTAGTTCCTTTAATTACTAAATTGTCACAAATATGGAGTTCAAATAAATACCTAAAGCAGTCCTATAGGAATTTGAGAAATCCAGTGCCCCTTTCAACACAATGTTCAGCACAGAATGGACTCAAATTAGACGTTCCTTGTGCTGATGTACTTACATTTTTAAAATTCAGCAGAACTTTTTTTTTGGTGGGTTGATTTGGAGGTTGGTTGGTTGGTTGGTTGGCTGGTACTGATTTTTGGGGGGGTGTTTTTTGGGGTTTTTGTGGGTTTGTTATTTGTTTTTGTAGGGGGTTTGGTTTGGTTTGATTTGGTTTTTTTACTGAAAAGTGATTATGGTGGAAGCAGTGGGAGTCTTTGGTGGCGTTTAATTTGCTGCCTTCCTGCTCAGATGACTTAGGCCAAAATGAGTAAGACCTGTTTTTCCCTGTTGTTTGTTTGTTTTTTAAGTGAAGACCATGTAAGTTTGGCAAAACAGATGTTAACCTCTAACAATAATTCCTAAAGATTGTCTTTGGCTACTAATGCTTCACCCCAGAATTCCTGTGTGATAAGGTCTGGGATAGTT
>VXBI01007342.1:196717-219932 GCA_013397375.1 Toxostoma redivivum
CAAAGGATTTTCAAGTAGCATTTTAAGGTAGCCAAGAGGTTACCTGTTACAAAGTATTGTATACCTTCTTTTTTTTTTTTTTAACTTTGAGTGCATAAAGAACTAGAATTTCTATTCCATCGCCAAAAATTGAGATTTAAATTCCTGACTTACAGAGAGCTGTTCACAGAGCTGAGACTATTTCTTCATACAGTGTACCTTACAATGTACAGAACTTTTTGGTGATAAAAGCTTTGCTTATTTACAGAACTGTTAAACTATGTAGGATATTATGTATCTGAAATAAAGCTAACCTTAGGGTTTCAGATGGATACCTAGTGATAGATAGTTTAAAAACAAGGTAATATTTTAAGGAACTGTCCATTGTAGAATAAAGGGTTATTGCCCATATACAAGCATATATGTGTGGTATTATATGTATATATATGTAATATACAGCTATGATAAAAAAAATCCATATTACTTCCTTTTTTTAAATTTTGATTCTTACAGTTAAATGTTAAAGTTGCTAAATCTTGTATTTGTTACAACATCATAAAATGTCAGCTAAAGTTTTTCATCTCTGAAGACGTGTACTTGAAATGTACACAGATGCAGCATATTATGATCTAGTAACTACTGAGCAATTCTTACTCTGTTCACTGTGTATGGTCACACCACATATATAAAGATTCTGGTTTGTATCCATTTTAATCCTTTTGGAAAAAAAAAACTGAACCAACCAACGAAAAAAAACACCAAAACTCAACAAACCAAAACCAAACAAAACAATGAACAAAAAAACACCCTCCCCAACCCAGAATCTATTTTCCAGATAGAAGAGGGTTAAAGGAAGAAGAGAGGAAAGTATCATGCAAGTATTTTTGTGTAGAAGTCTGCTGAAATATTTAAGAGGTGATTAGGTGTTAGTATTTCTCCATTATGAAATTTCACTTTATTTTTAAAATCAAGTAGTCGACTTAATTAGTGTCTCCCCACTCTACAAATGCAGTAAAAATGGCTTCATGACATCTACAGAAAGGATCTAGTACAGGAAATCTCTTCAAATAAGAACTTCTTTAAGTTAGGCATCAGCATCCCAATCTTAGGAATGATACACGGAGCATTAACTTAGATAAATCTGAATACTAAATGAAGTGTGGTAGGAAATTTGTCACAGAAAACATCCTCATATTTCAGATTCCCTGTGTATCTTTTTAAAAGCAGAATGTTTCACGTTCTTCTTCTTACATGTGCAGCTACTGCAGAAATAGGTCAATAAATACAGATGCAATTCTTAAGTATCCAGATGTGAGAAAGGTAGGCAGAAGTTCAGGTTAGTTCTAAACTAGGTGAGAACGTGCAGTCTTTCCCTGTTTGATGAAAGTATGCAAACTTGAGGGAACAGTCAGTTTGAAAAGTTAGTGTGCATAGGAGATGTGAATGTGAAAATACAAATAATTACAGGCATTGAACCTTTTGTTTTGGCTAAAATTTAAAATAATGTAAAATGTTTCATTCAGCAATATAAGTTGCCTTTCGTTCCAATGGGGTACACATTTCAGTAAGTGAATCACTTACTGTGCACCCATACCTCTCCCCTTGCTCCTCAAGGGAATTTGCTGTTCTCATTCAGAAAAAGTCATCTGTCTCACAGGTTGATTAAAATGAACTTTTTTGGAACCTAAAAGTAGCAAAGCAACTAATACTGTCTGGAATTAAATCAGGTAACCTTGATCAAACAATTAACTCATCCTCTATTTAAATCAATGTTTACTGATGCTAATACTGGAACTAGTTCCAGTAGTTGGAATTACAGCCACTCATTTAGTGTCTTTATTATTAGTAATTAGGCTCCTGTCTTTCTCCACTTCTACTTCTCAAAGCTAGTACTTGGCTTACTTGTTGAAACTTGCCTAGTCAATACCCAGAGTGTGCGCTCTGCACACAGCTGAAGATGCTTTGTAAGGCTGACGGCTCTTTCTGGTTGTGTGATTCCATGATGAGTTCAGGTGTGTTGCTACAGCCCAACTTTGACTGCAGTGGAGCCATGGCTTAGGGCTATTTTAGCAAATAAACTCTTGTAAAAAACAGGGAGAGTTCCAGCTGTTGCATTATCAGTGTATTTATTTTAAAAAATGGATTTTTTTTTTGCTATATCGCAGTGGTGCTTTTGCAGCAGCTGCAGTTCACAGAGGTTCTTGACACCCCAGTAACATTTTGTCCATCCTCAGCGCTCCTAGTGCACTTAACTGACAAATTATGAATTAATTTGCACTGATGTACTAATGTGGTCATGAAGCTCTACTAGACCTTTATTTATTCTCTTTTCATTGTATAATATATTTTTTGCCACTTGGATCTGATTGTGTTCTTTTGAATGTTAAATTCTATTCAATCAATTTTCTATAGGTTGATCTTACTATCATTTGGGGAAGGATTTTCTTCAGCATGATACCAGGTCTGCAGTAGTATCTCAGTGTTTGTTCTGCTCCTGAACTAGCTGAAGAGAAATTTTTCCAGTATTTTGCAGATCCAGAAAGATGTTTTGGTTCATACATAGTATCGAAGTATTGTGTAGTCTAACATACACCTAATGAATACATATAAGAAAGTGGGTGATGCAACAGCAAAATTGCAGTAACAGCAAATACTAAAGTTTGATGATGAGATTGCAGTGTACTATAGGACATCATATAGACTAGGTTAATATTTCTGACCTTTTATATTACTCTAGAATCTATGCTTGTTAGCAAAAAGCATCCTGCTCCCAAGTATGGTTCCATTATTAGGATTAAAACATGGATTCCTTTTCCTTTGAAAGATGGGAAATAAAGAAAGTTTTTGTAATATGTTATGGAACTGTTACTTTTGTCTGTCACCCCCCCCTCCCAAACTAGTATCAAGATAAGTGGAGAAAATTTATATATTACAGCTAAATTCATAATTTCCTAGATACAGTTGTTTTTGGGTTTTTTTTTGCAGTGGTTAGAAGCTTTTTTTTAATAAACCTGCATTTTACCTTCCAGGCCTGTAACTTTTGAGTGGGGGGCTGTTATCACTGATGTAACTTTTTACTGTAATAGAATGAGATTAACACAATTACTTGGTTGTTAATTGCAGGCTGGCAAAAGAAAAAATTATGTATGAAAAAGAAGCAAAACAGCAAGAAGAAAAGATTGAGAAAATGAAAGCTGAAGCATGTGATGATTATGGAATTAAGAAGCAGGTAAACTATCCTAGAACTTGTTTTATAAAATCCTTATTTGTTTTCATTTAATCATAGTAATCTTTAGATAGAGGAATCTCCTGTACTTTTTTCTAGGCTCATGTTATATATATATATTAAACTAAAATCTTGTCATAAAAAGCAGGCATAGAAATTTCTTTAAGGTGTTAACTTACATGGATTATGGTTTGTATATATGTATATGAATTACTTAGCACTTTGTGTCAGAACAGCTGTTACTTGCTAACTGTATGAGACCATCATGAACTCCTTCTCAGAAATACAAAAAACCTGTAGTAAATACAGGTCTGGATGGATGTAGGTAAACCAAGTACTTGCTGCTAACTGCAAATGTTATAGCAAAGTGAGAATGCCTGATAGTTAATATGAAGGGGAAACATTTCAGCTCTCAAGTACACCAGTATCCTTTTGGTAAAATCACAAACCTCAAGGAAAGAGAGCAGTGAGTGTGCAGCTGCAGAGCTGCTGGAGTTTGTAGTGAAGTCATAGATTAGGAGGGGCATGCTGTACTTTGGTCTGCTCAAGAGCATGGTTTAGTATCACTATTACCATATGATTACATTTTTTCTTGGAAGGTTTCCCACAAGGATAGTGGTTGCAGACAGTTGGTACATTCCCTTTTGGGAGAAAAAGTGTCACATTTCCTGCTCATGAGAAGGCTTATGTTTGGGAGATGGGTGTTTATTCTCTACAGAAGTGTGAGATACATGTGTTTCACAGAGGTCTTTATATTCTTTCAACTATGTTACCTTTTGATTATGTTTTTTCACTAAGTATTTCCCAGATGCTTTCTCTCAAATCTTCACAGAAATCAAAACTGTAAACTAAAATTATTTTCACTTAATAGTCATAAATATAACCTTCTGGCATCCTGTCATCTTTATTTTTAAACAATGGAAGAGCAGGTTAAATAAAATTCAATTACAAAATTAACAAAAGATAGTAGAAAGCCATTTTAGAAAAAGCTAAACCAATGGTTTTTACTAAATTCATAGTTCAGTTAATATTTCTATGTCCTGCCTTGCTTTCATTATGCCATGGAAATGAAATACAAATAAAGAATCTGTAGACAAATAAAGATTTGTGTTTACAGAGCAGAGCTGTCTTCAGCCTCACCAGACTGAGACTTGAAGATCTACAAAACAGTACCCTTTCTGAAGATCTGGTGCTAACAAGAACTAATGAATTCCTATTTTTTGCCTTGCCCGCCTGTTCATCAAATTATTTGACTCTATCATGGTATTTCCATAGTGACCTGCAAGATATCATGAAAGTCAAAACCAGCAATGACTGTGAGCTTCTGCTGAAATTTTTATGTACTACTTGAAGGAATTTTCAGAAAACAAAAGCCTTCAGAGAAAACAGTCTTGATTCATTCAGAAATTGCCTGATCCACTCCGAAAGCAATCAGTTCCTCCAATGACATCTTCACTTCTTGTTTACTTAGTGCACTTTGCATTCTGGAAGTTAATATTTTAGGTTATTAAAAATTTGGAGACTTAAAGAAAGTTATGTATTACCAGAAGAGTTTGCTCAGAACAGTATTTTGGATAGAAAAGACTTTGAGATGTTTTTCAGAAAAAAAATCTGTAGTTACACATTTTAAGAATTGTTTCTAGTTAATAATCTCTAATTTCTATTCTAGGATGCATAACTCTTAAAATACAGTTATGGTCTTTATTTTGGTAATGAAAAATAACATTTGGGGGTTGGGAACAAATTCAGTCTCTTGAGACTTAGGAAAATAGTTTTAACTATTAGTTTAGCTGAGGTATTGGTTAGATCATATATGAGTGTGTGTGTGTGTGTATGTGTGTGTATTTATGTATTTGTATACACGCACTAACCAATTTGGAGTTCAGGGAAGGATTCTTAAAAAGCTTAAAAGTAATACTTTCTCTTGATGTATGTTTCCATTCAGCTTTCTAGTTACAACTCAGAACATACAGTTTTACATACAAAAGTGAATATGGAAAATTTCACTTTAAAGTGAACAATACTATTCCTACAGCATATATAGTCTTTAGAGTATGTCTGGTCTGTAATGAGGGATCAGTCACTTTGTAGAACAATAGGGCTTGACTCAGTATTTTTCTCCTAACTCCTTATGCATTGGGGCAACTCATGGTTCCAGTGGACTCAAGTGTTCTCTACCTGAGGCAGTGACCAGCTGGCGTGGCTGGCAATTGTTACATGCTAGCCCTCACCTGAACTGTCCAGAAAGACTTGGTAATGAGGAGCAGGTTCAATACCAGAAAAACAAAAAGGGAAGTTTCTTGCAAAGCTGGTAGATGCTGACCAAAACTATAATTTGAAGATTCCATTGTAGCACACAAGAAGACTTTGTTATAGTAATAAATATTAAAATACATCTGATTTATCCCACCAGGTGCAAATTCTGCTTATAGTTTCTCTGGGTAGCAAGAAGTAGTGTAGTTCTGCCTCTCTGTAGTCTTGGTTTCTACACAGTTACAACAATTCTCAATATATGAAGACTTTTCACAGAACTTCATAATACTACTTAAATAGAAAATTTTTACACAGTGCCATTCAAGTGCAGACTAATGATAGAAACCTGTAGCTTTCTGTATTTCTGTGGTTGTTCATATATAAATAAACATCCTTTCACAGCTCATGCTTTTATCTTGAGACTTGTAAGCAGGGGAAAAGCAGGGTATCTCCTCCATGTTTCATCTCTCTGGGATTGTAGATATACTCTGGTGGTTTTGCTAACTAGCAACATTTTTACTGATAAGTGGTAAATTTTCAGTTTTTTAAATGTAATTCTACAGTTCAAAGTTACTTCTTGAGTAATGTCATTTCTAGATTAATTAAAAATCCAGTAGATTTAACATATAATCTCTGTGTGTCAAAAAGTACATAAGAGTATATAAAGTACATATTACTAATACACACTTTTTTTCAAGTATTTGTGAAAACTGCAATATTTCTCTTGCTTTGGTGAGTGAAAGAGTGCCTTCTGAAACGGCTTAAAAGATACGCATTTGGAAACTATTTACTATTTTGGAAAATATTTACATTTTGGAAAATAATGTGGAAGATGGTAGTTTGCTGTTGGTCTTGCTACTGGAGGACTTCTTGCTGGAAGAAAGGTTGTAATGTTTTAGAACTTTTCAAATGTCTGTTTAGCCTCAAAGAAATACTCTGGTTAGTTTAGTTGGCTTTTTACATTCGTAGCTCTTTTCAGCCCCCCACCTGATTGGTTCAAAGCTTCATTCTTCTCACAGATTGACTAAGATTAGATTAAATGTACACTTTCACATCATTATTTGCATATTTAGTTTTTCTGCCCCCTAAGAATAGATGATATTTGTTTAATAATAAGAATTTTAGCTCTAGATGCTTGTTAAAGAGATAGTGGAAATGCTAGTGAAGACCTAATGCTTTTCCTTATATATTTTGACAGTATCATTAACAAGCACAGTTTATTTACTGAAAAGCCAACAACTTGGAATTCTCTGGACTAAGTACAAGATAGTATTCCTAACACAGACCTGGTATTATAGATGCATTCAAACTTTATGAAAGAAACCAAATTTTGAAAAAGCATTACTGTGATCTTCCTTTCCCCCTTCTGTTTTCCAAAAAGTGTTTTCCTTCTTATCCAAGCAGATATAAGTACCTTTTGGATTCCAAACTTTATGTCTTTAATGTCCTAAAGTGATCTGCTTTAGAAGAAACAGGATTAGCTCTTACCTGAGAGGAGCTGCAAAGAAAACTCATTTGAAATACCAAGGTATTACATCTAGAGGATTTTCTCCTCCTCCATCAGTTTTCATGGTAGAAGTGGCAGGTGGTTTGTTGTTGACACTTGACCATTTCTTGAAGCACTCAAGCACTGGAGAAACAAAACTGTGTTCTCTGGGGGATTTTTTGAAGCTTTCCTTCAAGATCCCTCAGGAGTCTTTTGATCAGTGCATTTGACAACTTGCCTAAAGCAAGTGTGCTGTTGTATCCTGTATTTGTGGATAGATCAAGCTTCTTTGGGGCCTGAACGGAAGTAGAACTCATAAAACTGTGTTTCCTACAATTCTTGTGTGCATTTGTATTTTTCTTCTGTCCAAATTCACCTTAATGCTGTATCTCCTTTGACTTCTTTCCTTCCCTATGCCCAGCTTCTTCCTACACAATCTATGCTGTACTCCCTATATCCCAATACTACAGTCCTGGCTGAGCACTTTGATTTTACCAAGGCCCAGTGCCTTGATAGTTCTCCTGTTTACTGCTGAGATGAGGAGTACTGCAATGGTGTTGATTTAAGTTACAAATATGGATTAGCCAACCAGTAGCCTTAGCATAATTATTTATTGTGCACTACTAATCTTACTTAGTGGGATTACTAAATTTTGGAACCTTTGTGGTACTTAGAGATTACTTTTTCTCTTTTAGCTCCCTGTTCTTCTACCAGATATGGTTGTAATTAATCACTGAATTCCAAGTGTTTTACAGACTTTTTGAGGAGAAGTATTTCAAAACAGTAGCACTTGTTTTAGCAATTATCTGCATGTCTTTTCCTTATCTCTGCCATCTTTGAGTGGATCCGTACTGTTAGGTTTATCTGTGCAACAGAAAATGGGCAAGTGAGTGTGTGACAGTATTTAAAAGCTAGACTATATATTCATTTTTGTGACTATAATTGGTACATATATGATTCATTTACATTTGTCATGGATTTTAGCCCATCTCTTTTGTTCAGAATGGCACTCTTGTCACATGAAACAATACTGCCATTATACCGCGTGACCCAGTAGTATATCAGCGTATCCTTCTAAGAGCAAGGAGAATCCTGTGGAGTTTATTTGGGGGTTTTGGGAGGATTTTTTTGTTGCTTTCAAATTACTTGTGGATATGCATATCTCTAAATCTCTTGGTTAGATGTGGGTCTGTTGGGAAAAAAACCCAAATCAACATACTCTGCTTCTGTTTTGTTGAAGCTGATAAAAACTGGTATCTCTCCCTGCCTTATTATTATTACTGCATTTTTTAAAGTTACTAAGTGGTTTTTATCTCAACTGACAAGGTTTACCTTTTCTTCCTATTATCTTCTCCCCACTAGGCTGGGCGCAGGAGCAAGTGAGCTACTGCCTGGTACTTAGTTGCTGGCTGGGGTTAAACAATAGTCCTTAGCTGGACCTGGAATTCCTCTGGCTTGGTCAGTGGAATTTGTGTAGCTGCAGTGCTTGTCACAGGGATGGAAATGGCTGCAATGCCTGGCATTGGACTTTGAGTGACTATCATGCTTGTCACCTTTACAGTCCTGTCTGAAAGTTGAGCAGAATTTTGATAGAATTTGGAGAACAAACACTTTTAAAAATCCAGTCATAAAACTTACATAATTATTTGAACTTTTGACTTCACTATGTATATTTGTAAAAGTAGATAGTCTTATCTGGGATTATCAGCATTACTTGAAAAGAAAGCAGTTTATGCAGAAGTTAAATCATAATGGTTCCACAAAATTCTTGTTCAAGTCTCCAGCTGTTTGTACCTATTGAATATAATTCTAGGATTTATCATCCTTTTGATTTTTATTCATTATTGCCCCACTGGTAACTTACTGGTATGTAAATAAAACTTGGGTAACTCTTTGGAAATCAGTCAGATGTTGTTTTGAATAGAATGATTTGGGTAGATTTGTTCATTTCTTAGAGCAGGCAGGACTATAGTTAAAGATTCTAGATTTATATGGGCCTTCCCAGGTCACTTATCTAGTGGCACATATCAAGTAAGTTACTAATTTCGTATTATCCGCCAGCTTTACAACACACAAATATTTAGAATCTGTGCCGTGCAAGGAAGTAATTATTGGATATTCTCACTCCTGTAGATAGTCTACTACATAAAGCAAAAGGCAACATCTCAAGCAGTTTATGGCACACTTCATTCTATGGATGTTGACTAATTCTATGGATGTTGACTAATCCAAGTGTAAAATTAGAAAGTAAAGTTTTTTCTTTCAAAACCAAATGGACTGACACTTAAAACACTTGGTAATATCTTGTTACATAAAGCTTTCCTGAATACATAAACGGATTCTTAGCTTCATCTTAACAGTCCTTTTACAATGATCTTTTGGTATAGCAGCATTAATACTAGCAGGACAATACAACGTAAGAATGACAGAAAGAAAAAAGCCATTTAAATGGAAGGCTTTCTGTTGCAGGTTATTTTGAACAGAGATGTTTGATATCTAAATATCTAACAGATTTTCATTTCTAGTATTACTGAACAACTCTGCACATCTTTTCTTCTCAGTGTTTGGTGTTCAGATCCAGAAATGCTCCACAAAATAAATGTTCCTTTTCTTAAAACTGATACTGTTTTCTTCAGGAGGTGGCAGGATTTTCAGATTCAGTGGGGTGCCAGTTTAGTAATTTTGTTCAAAGTGCATGGTGAGAATAATCTTTCTCCTAAAATGAAGCACAAGGATATGTAATAACTTTTTATGCATGATAAGCATCAAAAATATGAGCCTGCTGGTCTTTGCTTTTCATTTTTCTTTACCTTTGTCTTTCAGTCAGAGCCTCCTGCAGTCTGCACACAATGTGATCAATAACTCAATAACTTTTTTCATGCAGTAATTATCTCTATGGGGTATTATGTGAACATTCTTTTTCTTTATTACCCAAAAGATGCAGGAGATATTTATATAACCAGCTGATCCCCTTTTGGATGAAGCTGCTTCATGACAGCAGGAGAAAGTTTGTTTTAAATAGACTTTTTAATAAATGCTGAAAACCTTACTAGGCTGTACTTCTTGCCTAAGAGAAAGATTATTCTAAACACTGTCTTGCATTTAATACTTGATGTTCAGCTAAACACAGAGTAAATGGAAATGTCCTATAAATTAACACAGTTTTAAGCAATTAGGCTAAGTGAGTGTCTTTTAAGAAAATAAGTCTATTCAGAAAATAGGTGCAACCATTCTGAAGTTCCTAGATAATTACTAGATTGCTGATTTTTCAGAATAAAAACTTACCCTTAAAGATAATATTTTTATCTGGAATATATTCTAATCTCATTGGCTTCTGATTTTCACAGATCGAGATCTTACAAGAATCACGAATGATGATTCCGGACTGCCAGCGCAGACTAGAAGTTGCACATGCAGAGCTTACTCAACTACTAGTGAGTATTGCATCACACCCCAACTGATTAAGAAGTGCTGCAGTTCCTAGGTGCACTTGGATTAACAACTACAGCAAGTAAAAACTGGATTAAAGAATTAGTTTCTGTAGATCCCAAGACCAGCATCCTATAAGACACCAGTACTTTGCTTTAGATAACTGTCTTTGCAGACTTGATCTTCAGTCTGTGGAGACTGTGTGTGCTAGAAGCTGTCTTTAAGAGAATGTACACTGAACATACATTTATCCCAGACTGTGAAAATGGACTCAGAACTCCTGTGCTAGTTCCATCATCAGAAAAATCAGTTCACCTACTTTAGGTTTTATAGGTAGTATAAATGTATATAATATGCTTGTAGGGAACTGAAATTGTCAAAATACTTTGGTTACTACTCTTATGCTATAGACAAGTCAGAGGAGTCCTTGCTGAGTATTGCTTAATGTTTTATAGTGAAGTGAGCAGTCCTGCCCTGTTTTTTAAGATATAAATACATTCAGGAATAAAGAGTATATTGTACAAATAGATTCCCTGAACCTATACTATGTTTGAAGATGATAGTGCTTATTTTAAAAGCTGCCTTCTCATCAAGAATTCAGCTACACATGTTGGTGCACAATAAATGGTATTGTGAGGTTAAAAATACACACCCTAAATTATGTCCCAGATACAGTGATGGCTAAAATGCAAATACTTTTTTAAAGTCAAGGTATCCTAATCCAGACTACCTAAGAGGTAGTCTGCCTCTACTGTTTGCCAAAATAAGTGCTCAGTACATGGCAGGATTTAGGATATTTTTGTCATTCAACTAGTTACTGAACAGTTAGTCAGTCAAAATTTCAGTGGCATGCAAAAATGGTGCTATTGATTCATAGTATGCAAACTTAAAACAAGGAGTGGGGGTAATTGCTATTATTGTTAAGAATTTGGAAGTCTTCATGTGTTGCTTTCTGTACTTAGCTCACCTTCAATGCATTTATTATAAATTTACTGTATCCTAGTATGTTTTTCGTCAGTCTACTTAAGCATTTTTCTAAAAGTATTGTTGGTCAAAAGTTCGTTCTTACTGGTCCCTTGGTTTTAAATATTTAACACCAGCAAGTAAAGGTATGCATAGGTCAAATCCACTTACATGTGACAGCCATTTTCTGGGACCTTAAGCTGGACAGAAGAATTTACCTGTGCTTTGAGTAACAC
This sequence comes from Toxostoma redivivum, assembly GCA_013397375.1. Lineage (NCBI taxonomy): Eukaryota > Metazoa > Chordata > Aves > Passeriformes > Mimidae > Toxostoma > Toxostoma redivivum. Next base: position 208,290 of record VXBI01007342.1, read on the forward strand.
AGAATGTGTGTTTTCAAAAATTATATATTCCTCATTTCATAGAATGATTTGAGTTGGAATGAACCTTCAAAGATCATCTGTTCCAACTCCCTTGCAATGACCAGGAACATCTTCCAACTACATCAGGTTGCTTAGACCCCCAACCAGCCTGACATTGAGTATTTACATGGATATGGCATCTACCACCTCTCTGGGCAACCTGTCCCAGTTCTTCACCACCCTCACTGTAAAAAACTTCTTCTTTATATCTAGTCTGAATCTATTATCTTTTAGTTTAAAACCATCATCACTTATCCTGTCACATCAGGCCCTACTAACATGCCTGTCCCCATCTTTCTTGCAGGCATTAAGTACTGAAATGCTGCTATGAGGGCTGCCCAGAGCCTTCTCTTCTCCAGGCTGAACAAACCCAGCTCTCAGCCTGTCCAAAATAAGAGGTGCTGCAATCCTCTGATCCTCTTGGTGGCCTCCTCTGGACTCCCTCCAGCAGGTCCAATTTGTTCCTGTGCTGGGAGCCCAGAGCTGATGCAGCTCTGCAGGTGGGGTCTCACAGAGCAGAGCAGAGGGGCAGAATCCCCTCCCTGGCCCTGCTGCCCACACTGCTCTGGATGCAGCCCAGCACACGTTTGGCTCTCTGGGCTGGGACTGCCCATGGCTGGGTCATGTCCAGGCTCTCAGCCACCAGCACCCCCAAGTCCTTCTGGGCAGGGCTGCTCTGATCTGTCCATCCCCATCCTGTGTTGGTACCCCGGTGCAGCACCTTGCACATGGCCTTGTTAAAACACACTTCTCAAGCTTGTCCAGGTCCCTCTGGATAGCATCCCGTTTCTCAGGTGCCTCAGCTGAGCTACTCAGCGTAGTGTTATCTGCACATTTACATATCTTACTTTCTTTGTCATTAATGAAGATATTAAATAACACTGGTCACTGTACAGACCCCCAGAGGACACCACTGGTCAGTTATCTCCATCCAAATATTGAGTCATTGACCAATTCTCTGGCTGTGACCATCCAGCTAATTCCTTACCTAGTGAAGAGTTCACCCATCAAATCCACATCTTTCCAATTAGAGAGAAATATGTTGTGGGCAGCCATATAGTCCACAATGGTAATTCCCTTTTTGCAGTCTTTAAGGACTTCACCTGACTGCCATGACTTTTCAATTCCCTCAGGACTCTGGGAAGCATCTTGTCAGGTGCCATAGACTTAGGTACATTCAGGTTCCTCAGGTTGTCATGAACCTGATCTTTACTTACAGTGAGAGGGACTTTCTCTCCCAGCCCCTATTTTGTAGTCTATCCACTTGAGAGATGTAGGAAGAAGCTGTAAGACAAAAACATTGTTGAGTATCTCAGCCTTCGCTTTATTTGTTAGCAGGTTTTTTACCTTCTTAAATTTAATCCCACAACAGTTATTTTCAGAGTACTCAAAAATGTTGTTTTTGATTACAGGAAAATGAAAAAGAATTGGAAGAAGCTGAAGAGTATAAAGAAGCACGTTCCATACTGGAGTCAGTGAAGCTGGAAGCCTAGCTGTTTTCCAGTTCTCCCTTTATATGCATTAGCACGGGGTCCATTCCACAGTTTCATTTGACTATGGCTCTACTACTATTGTTGACTTGCTAAAGTTCCCTTTATGCAAACTGAGCTTCCTCTAAGTGCAAGGTGCATCAAATAAAGAATTATCTGAAGCATTTGTGTATTCCATATTCAGGCAAAAAATAGATATATTTTCAGTTCACCTCAATTAAAAAAAAGAAAAAGCCCATTTAAAGTAACTGTAATAGTTCATACAGAGAACTTAGATCTGAACAGTTCAGAGTAAGAAACAAAATTTGGCTATGTGAGGGACCAGTAAATATTTTAGAATGAAAAAGCATTATAGAATGGTTGGGGTTGGAAAGGTTCTATCTAGTTCTGACCCCCTGACATGAGCTTTAGAAGCACCTTACATTTGAAATAATTTCAAGCCATTACAGCATAAAAATCTGTACTGAAAGAGAAAGTAGACCAAATAACCCTTTCCAGTCGCTTATCTTTTTTCTATGGTTCAATTTTTCTGTAGTTTTATCAAGTATGTACTCCTTGTTTATCTTTGAGTCCAAGACAAAAGCTGACTGGCAGTGAGTCATAGAGCCCAACTCATACAACTTCCATGGATCAAAATTCTTCTACTTTTCAGCAAACAGAATTTAGCAGGTGACTAGTATATTGTGAGTTGCATCTGCTACTAAGAGTTCTGGACTGAATGCTTTTCTTGAAAGCACCTTGGCCGAAGTGATATTTTTTTTTAATGAAGTTCAAACCCCAGAACATGACAGGGAGCTAATGGGTAAGGGAACAACACTTAGTCTGCCTGGAAGACCATTAAAACATTATGTACAAAAGCTGTGTTTTTTTCAGAGTAGCTTCTCTAAAGCAAGTAGTAAGTTCCGTTGATAAACAAGAAAGCTTTTTACATTAGTTTTTTCTAGTTTGAAAGTGTTCTGGCATGTTTCTTAAAGGCAACACAAAGCACAGTGTACCTTTTGTGTGGTGCTAAATTAAATACTCAATAAAATTCTTTGTTAATTCACCTGAGTTTGAGTAAACTGCTGTTTCAGTACTTATTTATGTACCTTAAGCACATTTAGACTAATGTCTAGTCCATCACTCTTAAGCACTGCTCTGACAGATGAACACCAAAAGATTGCTGATTGAATCAGTCAAAATGATCTACTTTTGAAGGGACCCCCAGACCAGTACCATGGAAGGCTCAGAGGTGAAACCTGTTTTGACAGTACAGCTCTGTAAGAGAACATGCATGTCTTACCAGCATTAGGATCTAGATATGGAACTGCCAAGCGGACACTGCCTGGGTCACAGCACATATGAACTGCTGTTGAGGAAGACATCTGTCCTTGGATACTCATTTCACCCAGTTTCTTCTATGAACCCTCACTGGGAAAAGTGGCTGGAGCACACAAAGCGGATTGTGTGTCTCAGCTGACAGATTGCAGCATGAGTCTGTGTGCAGCCATTGAGTGGAGCGTGGTGAGTAAATGCTGAGCTGGAAAGGAAGTGTAGGAAGATGACAAGTCTGCTGGGTAAAAAGCAGGGTTTAAAATAAAAATTCCTCTTCTTCCAAAGAAAGAATACACATTTGTAGAAAACAAGCCCATAGAAAAATGATGTGCTGAGTACCACAAATGCACGTTAAAGCTAAACAGGTGTAACCTATACTGACTGAAGGCAAGTAGGATTGTAATATGGCTTAAGCTGGCATTTAGAGTGAAGGTCACATGGCCTTTAACTACCACATAAGCTCCAGGAAAAGCTTCTTAGTACAGTAGTTTCTAGGGTGAGTGGTCTCTCATGTTTGCCTAAAACATCTCTGTCCAAGCCATTTCCTAGCTCCCTACTACTGCATCATGAACTAAGATGATATTCTGCCCTACCACTAAGTTCTCTAAAAATGGGCATGTTTCATAGTACAGAAAGTAGCCAGACTCCCTGATGAAAATCAAGATATGTTCACAGCTGAAAATGCTTTGTCTCCAGATGCCTCTGGAACGATCTTCTGAAGGGACAGCAGCATGTTTTCAGACTGCCAACATCCTTTAGGAGAAGGAAAGAGCTAACTGTACACAAGTAATTTGGGTTAAATCCACAAAAAGCCTAAACCACACAGAGCTGTTCTGTTTCCTCATAACAACATCCTGTTTTGGCAACCCACCTAACCCATCTCTGGTGAAACCTTTCAATAGAGCTGCAGTCAATCTGTGTTATTACACCTGGGGTATGGGGAGTGGGGGAGGGACTTCAGGTCCTTGCTCTAACTCAAAAGGTTCAAATCAAGGAAGATGCTCAATAATTGAGCCATACTTACTCCTACTAGACGGGTCCTCAGAATTGCCACATTAGTAAGGCAGGAGGCTGCACAGCTTCTTAAGACGACAATCACCAAGAATTTACTACTAAAATTGGATGGTCTGATCACCCCAAAAGGTACAGTTCTCTTCAACAGACCTGTATGATGAAAGAAGTAGAATAGGAAGTGTGTGCATTTATTATGTGGGTGATACAAGGTTCAGTATCTTCAAGAACTCGTATCAGAAATCAAAAGGCTTCTGACAAACTGGAGAAAATGTAAAATACTTCTTTTAGTAAGGACATATTTAAATAAGAAAATAAAGCAAATTTTTACATGGCAGGAGCAATTTTCTACTGTACCAACATAAAAATAAACACAAGACACCATTTCTGAGAGACAGAAGAATTTTAGTGAATTACATGCAAAATACTAGCTTACTTCATAAGACAAGGGCAACAACCCTTACACTGCCCTTCTCATTAGAAAGGCTGTATGTAGAAGCATTACTGGAGCTAGAAGCTGCAACTAAAAGGGATGATGTATTATAATAGTAAGGATATAAATAAATAATGATTCAGGGAAAAACAGTGAAAACTACTAAAAAGACTGAAAAATGGTCTGTGCAAAAGAAGGAACAAATCCAGACATTTTAGCCTGGAAAATACTGAGGGTAGCAATGGCAATAGTCTTCAAGCAAATTCAGAATTACAGAAGAAAATAATACAATTTTCTTGGCAGACAGAGTAAGATGCATTGAGCTTGACTTGAAATGAGGGGAAAAAATACTGGACAGGTTTCTTCCTCAGAAAACAACTAAGATAAATGAAGCTCTGAAACAGACTGCACATGGAAGCTGTTGGAGCTGTCTTCCTAGAGGTCCTCTCTTGACCAGGCAGTTCAGTCACTCATGACATAGGGACAGCTGATCCTGCTTCATATTTACACAGTAGGGAAAAGCATCAAAAGGTGATGAGCATTCATCCTTTCTCAACAGCACTTACGCCCTCACTCAAAAATACAAAATATTTGTGACACAGCTGAAATGAACAACTTTGAATACAGCACAGAGGAGATCCCCAGAGTCCCCTCAAAGAAGACAACTCAGTGATACCTACCTGACTTTTCAGATGTTGCACTGCAGATTACAACACGGGGGACTGAAAGAAGGTGAAAATTGTCTTCCTTAGTGAAAGGACCAGACTAACTTTTTCTGACTTTTTACTTCCTATTCACATTTCTGAATATTCATCAAACACACATGATGTCAAAAATACTTTAGGTTCCCACTTGTCATTCTATTTTATGTGTTAATTTGTGCACAAACGAGCTGATTCAGGGCAAAAATAGGAAGCTGAAGGTTTGGGGTGTAGCTGAAATCAAAAGGATAGCACTTGCAAGAAGTGAGCTTTGGGGCCTGCTGGAAAGAACTGCAAGGGAAGTAGCAAATTTAGTTCAAAGGCTCACTGTTCATACAGATTCAGAGCAGGACTACAAGCTGAGGGAAGGGAGAAGAAAATGTGTTGTCTGTGGCCTAACCGTCTTAACAATCCTTCTCCCATCTGATCTCTCAGGGAACCCACTTCTAAGGACACTGAACAGAAAATACAAAGGAGAACCACTTCTGGGTTCTCTTCCATGTGCAATCTTGGCTATGCTCTGTTACCACATGTAACAGAGGGCTCATAATAAATCCAAATTACGGACTCAGGACTTCAAAATTACGGCAAAAAGGACGTGTAATTGCCACCTTCCCCAGTTTTCTGAATACAAATTCAACCACAGTAAAAAAATCAGCTTTTGAACTGTGCAGACTGCTTGCTAGCACATCTCAGTAGCGAGCATTTCAGAGCAAACAACGCCACTCTAGAACCACTCAACATTACCTTTAACAGAAAGAAGAACTTCTACAACAGTTTTGTCTTCTTACTGTTCTAAAGTTACTTTAGATGTTACATTAGATGGAAGGAAACTCAGTAACCCACAGAAAAAGCCTCAATTAATAAGGTTAACAGAGGCTGAATAGGTTGAAATTGGAAAAATAAGCACATTATTTATGTATCAATTACTACTTGCTCTCCATTTCAACAAAAGGAAATAAAATTTTCTCATCTTTCCTAACAATCCAGAGGCCACCTTCTGCCCCTGCATAATTAGCAGTAAATTCCACCACAGCTCTCCATAAGCAATCAAAAAGGCTACCTAATTAAAAAAGTAATTAGTTTACACAGATAGATATGAGTGGGTAGATTAGTTGATGAAAATAAAATTAAATTCCTATGGATGCTTTTAGTGACTCAGCTTTCTGCTCTTTTACAGCTTCTACATATTTCTAAAGGAGCAGGTTAAATGAGTAAAAAAATACGTCATTTGTAAATGAATAGAGTCTCTTTCAAAACCAATCGATGAGATTTGGCTTGTCTTCTGTTTTCAACACAGAAGATAAACTTCATATTTTATGAAGTATAAAAATCAGTGTCTCCATAAAAGGACTAATGAGTTATGTTTCATTTTCTCAGGTCACTTGCACAATACTTAGGCACCAAACTTAACCAGTGGTGAACCTGTAAAAGGAAGGTTTGAGCACTAATATCCAGAACACTATATAACTATTTGCAAGAAGCCAGAACAGCTCCTGATACCAGACCTGACCAAGGAGTCTTTTCCCCAGTCATCCTGCCATCAGCAGAAGTCAGAGAAAACATGTTGAGCAGGACTGCAGTTTTCCTGAGGGTAAACATACACCCTTCACACTCCTGCTATTTTCCCAAATGAAGGAAACTCCACTGCATTTTGTAGTGGCAGCAGGGAGCTGTATTCTCATACTTGAGCTGGATGACATGTGGGGAACAGAAAACCAGTGCCAAAACTCAAGGGAAGACAAGTATAACAACAAGTATAACAGTAATCCTTGATGACAACTAGGAAGTTTTGTCAGAGAAACCAGTGAGTTAAGAAGCTTCCTTCCTCAAACCCTTCATCGCAGCCAGTGCCTACTGATGGACCTCACCTCCATGAATGCATCAAATACCATTTATCACATTCAAACAAAGAACTCTAACCAGCACAAAGGAGGAAACTGCCTTTTTAACATGTTGTGTGTGGGAAAAGTGAAATTAAATAAACATTCTTTGTTAAGCAAATTAAACAGCTGTAAACATAGGATTTATAAACATAGGGTTTATAATTTTTTAAATTAAGAAGGTTATAACTGAAACTAAAGTTTTAAACAGCAATATAAAAAATATACAACTACTGTATACTGAACTTTTTAAACCATTTGTTCTTTAATGTGCCAGTAATAAACTCTCATTTTGTTTGCCTTTTCTATTTTTGGAGCACTACCCACTGATTCAAGGAATACTAAATTGACAACTGGCAATTTCTGGCTTCTATGGACTCATGAGAATCCACTCAGAAGACATCTGAAATTCCACATATATCCTCAGACACAGTAGATGGAAACAGTGGGGAGGAAAGAAAAGCTTTTGGAGTGATGAAAACAAAGCAATTTTCACACCAAAGCTAACAAACCTCAGATTACTTGGTCAAATCAGTTTTAAACTGATAATTATCAACATTACCTATACACTGTTCACCAGCCTACACAAAGTGAGCTGGTGAACCTTGTCCATTTGTGAATATCACTGAGTTTTTAGAAAGACAGGCCTAAGAAGCCATCACATTAGATCTTCACTTGCCAGGGCAAGAGGGCAGAACCCATGTCCTCAATACTAGCCCCTTCAAAGGAGCCTAGATCTGAGCTGACATGGAAACTACTTACCTTTCATTAAACTTGCCATTAAAAGGAGTGCTGCCAGAGCAACATCACAACACATCATAGAAATGAGTAGTCAATGGTGAAATTTTTTCAAGACTGAACATTCTGTGGATAAACAGAAGATTCCAGTCCCTTCTGCACCAAGTACAGCATTTTCAGAAAGGCTCCAATTAACTTTTAATAAAAAGCTCAATTGGAACTAGACTAATTCTCCTTTTAGACATCCAAATAAAAAAATTTACTCAGAAATTACAACATCATCAGCTGCCTATGATTAAAAGCACTTCATGGCTGGCTTAATGTCAAAGAGATATGTTACTCTTCACATAGAGTCCCTTTAGAAATATACAATTCTCTTCCCAGTTTACGTCTCCTTCACAAAGCTCAAACAGGAAAAGGTAGAGAATGCTCTGCAGGGCTGTGTGCAAAAGGAAAACCCACACTGTCCAGACGCTTGACTAGCCAGACAGACAAACTGTACTTTGTCTTAGATGACTAGGCAGAGCAGATCACTATTACCAGGACAATAGCACCACAGTTTCATTTTGTTGTTATTCAGAAAATGAATTAGTCTCTCCAACCCTTACTTCACTTGTCCACACACAAAAACCCTCTAAAACACCCCCACAATAACGTAAGTGTTTCAAGTTTGTTCTCCCAGTGGTGATGTCATGATTATTTCCTTTTAGTACTTCTGTCCTCTGGTATAAGTGAACAAACTAAACTGAAATGAAAAAAGCAAAAAGTACTTTAAGTTTACACACAAGCTTCAGAACTTTTTGACAGTTTTAAGCACAGAAGTTAATAATCTCAGGGTTATGCAGTATAATACAGCTAGTTAATACCGTTAACAAAGCAGAAGCAATTACTCCCTTACAAGAGAAAAATCACACACATTGCAAGATTACATGAAGTACAGGAAAGGTACTTGAAATCTCCAGCTGTTTTTTTAAAGTCTTCTGCACTAGAACCCATGGTGTCAATGGTGGCAAATCTGATTAAGTGCCCAGGTGGAGAGGAGAGGGCAGGATGAGGAGGAATGAGCTTAAGTGTCTATTGCCTGGTAGTTAGGCTAACTCTGGATGCACAAGACTTGGACTACAGGCTTAAGATGAATCCAAATGCATATCTCAAGCCAAAGAGAGAATCACCCTGCCTTCTGAAACCCAAAGCTGTTCAAAACCACATACACTGTGCTAAAAACAGAATCAGGGCAAGATGATCACAAAGGATAGCATGCTTTGTAATCCAGGATAAAAATCTTATAAAGATGTTACAAGACAAAACATTCAACCTTTCAGCTTCCTTTTGAGCTACAACTAGGTAAGAGAATTTAACCAATGCTTACATGGAAACCAGCCTCCCTTGAGCTCTTATTTCCACTAGGAATCTCAGTAAGCAATGCAAGGAGCCCACTAGTGTTTTCAAACATTGAATTCAAAGAGGAACACACTCATCCTGACTGTATTGGACTATTTTAACTCTGCCTCTCTAATTTTCTCCCTGCAGAGCAAAAAGCAGGCACACTCTCAGGACAGCACAGGAGAGAAGAGCAGTGACAGCTGGGAGCCATCTAAAGTAAGGAAGGCCATTTACAAGGAGGTTTCCTCCCCCAGCATGTCACCATTCCTTACCATAGACTCTCTCCTGCACGTCCTTCACTGCTTCGCTAGCTGAAAATGATGTGGCTTAAGAAGGAAACAGAACTTTTTTAACATTTGGAGAAATCAGCATTGCACAAGGAGTCTTGATTTGCTGATTACCAGCAACCAAGCTCCACATAGGGTTTTGGTCTCTTCCCAGTTTGGACACCCCCAACACACAACTCTCTCTCTAGTTCCTCAACCTCAGAGTGGAAATTACTAATACCAGCCTTGCCTCCAATGCTAAAAAAGAAAGCCCAACACTTCCACTTGAAAACCATTCACACATTGCCCATCTGAGCATGAAAAGAGCAGTAATTATGATGGAGCTCCTGGTTTCCTTGAAAAAGGTCACTTTCAGTCCAGTCTTACAAGATGGTTCTACTGCCATCATGTTCTGCATTTTCTGTGTCTATCATGTCAAGCTCTTTCATGCCATGATTCTCGGTTGTGCATTCATAGAGGTTTACCCATCCAAGTAATAACTATCATTCTAGGCTGAAAGTAATTCGCCTAGAGCAGACTTCATTAATGCCAGGTGAGGATAAACCTAGTCAGACACTTATCATGCTTGTGGCATGTTATTGCTCCACTGTGTTGACTGGAAGCCTCTATTACTTAAGGACCTCACTAATTACTCACGAATGAGACACCTGCAGTCAGGCCAGCAGCAATCGCAAAACCATGAGCACAAGAGCCTTCTCTCTCAGTCAGGGTCAGGCAAAGGAGGTTTCAAGGCTCTAATAATTTCATGTCTGGTCACTATTCTACAGATAAATTAAATACTTTTTCTGTACCATACTGCAGTTCCCCAAACACAGTTTCTCCCAACACACAAAGTACCTTCTGTCCATTACAAAATCTGCTATCTTATTCTCAACTGAGGCATAAAGAAAAATTGGTTTTCCATCCTGCAGTTTCCCCAGCAACAGGAGATACAAAATTCTGAATGCTGGCTCTCAGCTTACCTTGTGGCACTCTACTTACAGTAAACACCCACTGTAGATAGTCTGTGTTTTCGGTTGGGAAGGGGCAGCTAGCTTCACATGTGAGGAAACCCACAGGACTTAGGTTGAGATTTGTACAAATCCTTGCTACTGCTGAAGCACTAGAAAACTGTACCACATTCATGACAGCGACATGAGACTTAGAAGACAGAGATGCTTCTTTGTGCAGAATGTAATTTCAAACACTGTAAACCATGACTGAGCTACCAACCACTGGCCAGGAGGTGAGAGACCTGCAGGCAAGAGAGTTTGTGTTGGTGCAGAAAAGAGAACACAGACTAAACAAACAATAGAAAGTGGTAGAAGTATTCTGAAAGTGAAACACAAAACTTCAAAAAGAGTGCTTGTTGAAAAAAACATTTCTCTTTTCCAAACCAGTAAGTTTCCTGATAATCCTAATTTTTTTTTCCTAAACATTATCTGCAATTTCTCCCAACAGAACCAAACATTCAAAACTGAAAAATGTTTTCTCCCAGGAGAAAAAAACAAAAAATAACAATATAAAGAAAGAGCTGTCCCTTAGAAGTAACATGGTCATAAACATAAGTACTGCCAACAGGATATCCTGTACTAGAGCCTGGCTGCTGCTGGCACAGCTGTTGTGTTGTACAAAGTACCACAATGGGAGATAAATGTCACTGTTTGGGATGTGTGTGTATGTATACCTATCTATCTACCATAAACACCTTAAGACTACAAACACTGCTACAGTGAAAACACAGAGGGAATCAGTAAAAAAACAAACAAAAAAACCAACCAACCAAACAAACAAACAAACAAAAAAATCACCTCTCCATGACAGGAGTGTCAGACAACTCTTCAACCCACAGGCCATCAGTGCTCCGGCAGCTCTCCTCTCCTCTGCTGACAAGCACAGCCTCCCTGCGTTTTTTTGGTAATGTCGCACAGACTTAGCTCCTCATCAAGAAACTTGACCTTTATACCTATTGCACAGATCAGGCTGAAAAGTGAAATGTTTTCAGTGATAATGAGAACAAAATGTAGATTCCATCTCCTAACTTACTGAGCGCATAAGCACAGAATGACAGATACCCTGGCCTTTATTTTAGTATTTCATATGCAAGCCGTTTTTCTTGATTAGACAACAAAACACCAAGACGTGCCCCATTTTACACGATTAAAAACCGAACATAAAGCTGCGGGGGGAGCGGGGAAGAAGACAAAACAANAATGGCCGCGCTGTCGGCTCTTTAAATTAGCCGTACCCGAAGCGCGCATCTCCAGGCGCTGCCAGCGGGAGGGCAGAGCGCAGTGGCCCGTCCTCCGGCGGCGTCCGTGGGGGCGGCAGGGAGCCCAGGCCTGGGCTGGGGGGCTGAGACACAGTGGCAGGCAGGGGACATCG